>LPNX011118286.1:83646-127588 GCA_001517045.1 Pseudotsuga menziesii
AGACACGATGATGAATAGAGATTAACAGTTGCAGAGTATGAAGAATAGAGGAGAATAATAGAAGATAGGTGCAGAAAAAGAAAAGAGAAGAATATGAACGGGTCTAGATGAGAAAGAATGCATGAATGATATAGTGATAGTCTCGGTGAGTTCTATATGTGCTTATTCTTGATGATAAACACAAAAAAATGTCCAGAGACAGAAGTATAACATATGTTATGAATATCTGTAAATTCTGATTTATAAAGCCTAGTCATAGACAGTGAGGGGTTGTAAGGGTTTGATTCATTCTGTAATTCAAAGAGTTCTCTGGGTGGTAGGGTGGAGCAAGGGAGAACAATTTTCACTGGGATGTTGTAGCATCCCTCTAGTTGTTGCCAGAAAATAGAAACAATTTGGTGCTTGTATAATTGGAAGTTGGAGCCTCCAGAGGTAGCAGCCTCATCTGGGTTGAAGCTCAGGAAAAATAAAAGAATGTAAAGAGGAGTTGGAGCTTACCTTTCATTCTTAAGAAGAATATTTTTTTATTGTTTCCTCATGAAAACATTGTGTCTTGTGTTTGTTGATGTGATTGAATGTTGACTGTTATTTTATTTGCTGCTGTATGTTGAATGGTTTAAACATAAGTCCATAATAAATCTGAAACATCCTTTAAAAAGATGCATTTTGGTATGTAACTGATTCACCCCCCCTCTCAGTTACTTTAATCCATCCAACAATAATATTACAATTAATTTTTTATGAATTGGGAGATATTACAGGAACACATTTTGGGTGGTGTTAAAGGTCAAGAGCCTTGACTCTTCCACCAAAGAAATAACAATGTAGAAGAGAAATTTAGTGAGGTAAAACCCTTAGGGTTTTCGAGTAAGACTCAGTGCTTTATAGCTGGAATCCTTATGCCTTCACATGGGCTCCCATAAATGCCATTTGGTTTTTAGTTTTTTATCCCAGTTCTATATTTCACACACCATCGGTATTACCCACTGTATTTTTTCCACCATGTATACATTGTAATATACTTGTTCTAAATTATCTAACGAAGAGATAATGGATAGTTCAAGGGATAGTGTATTATTTGCTTCCTCTTAGCATACTTAGGATCCTTTATGATGTTTTTACCTAGGAATTTAGATGTTAGCAAAACGAGGAAAGCTCTCCACCGCAAACATCTGCAAAAGTATAAGTAGGATTTGTGTTGGCTAATAAGATAAGTAAGACGTATAAATCCCACTTCCCTAGTGTCTTCATAGGGTTAATAAATATTTAAAACCATAAGAAGGAATGGATACCAACTAACTATCAATACAGAAACATGACATTCCTTTGCATCTTGAAAAAATAAGTAAATTAGTTTCTGTATAACGCTATTTTGCATATATAAAGATTGTCGTGACTAAGTTCTCATGTTCATTAGATAGGCTCTAGATCAAGTTAAATTTTAGGATGAAAGTGTTAATGTGAACTTTACATTATGTAATTACAGTTAAGACCTCATTAATTTTTTTTTTAATTTTTTAATTTTTGGAGTTGTTACATGAGGTATCAGAGCAAGTTTCCAAACACTAGGCCTGAAGATTGGCTCAACTCGCATACAAAACAGGAAAACGAAAAATAATGATTATGTTTTAAATGATTTTTGTACAGAAATATAAACTTTTATTTTGCAGAAAATGGAAGGAGTAGAAGCATCTGCTGAATATGGATCCCATCATAATAATCCATATAACATATATGTAGAATTAAATAATAAACTATGTGAATTGATTCAAACCGTAAAAGATTTAGGAGATGAATTACACACTGTAAAGAAATATAATGAAAGAATATTAAGAGCACAAAATGAATGAAATCATATATTACTCGATAAAATATACAATGGAGGAAAGGATAAAAGAAGAGAACATGACACTGAGTCTGGAACAGTTTCATACAAACATAAAGGTAAAAAGTTGAAATTTTCTGATAATGAAAGTAAATCTTCTTCACGAATCAAAGTAAGGTCACACAAAGAAAAGTATAAATATTTCAGTGAAATTAGTGATAGCGACAATGGTCCTTGAAAGAGGAAATATAAAACCTATGAAGAGATCTCATGATAAATTAAAAAAATAAAACCCCCTATTTTTAATGGAGAGGTGGCAAAAGGGTGAAGAAGCTGAGGCATGGCCCTCAAGTATGAACAAGTAATTTCAAATTTATAAGTACTCAGATAGAGTGAAAGCTCAGATGACTATCTATAACTTAATTATAATTGCTGAGATATGGTAGCAGGATATAAAGAGAGTTAAAAACAATAATGAAAAATGTGTAACGTGGAGAACTTTCAAGATGTACTTCAAGAGAAAATTCTTATCTGAAAAGTATTATGAAGAAAGAGCTAAAGAGGTTTATGATCTTAGACTAGGTTCAATGTCTATGAAGGAACTAAGTAGTAAATTTTGAAGTTTATTACAATATGCACCTTATATAATCAATGAAAATCCTAAGATATAGAGGTTTTTGAGTTGTTTACCTCTTAGTTTCAGGGACATAATTGAATTTGATAATCCAAAAACCCATAAAGATGCAATGAGGAAAGCTATTTTCTATTATGAACAAACCAAAAATAAGAAAGAAGGAATACCTAACTGGAAAAATAAGATTAAGAGTAACTTTGAACAGAGAACGAAAGGTTTTCATCCCAACAAAAGTTTTAGAAACAATTCCCAATATTTTTCTAAGAATAATTATCAAGGAACAAATTTTAAACGTAAAACAAAAGAAAATTTTACAACACCAAAAAGCAGAGACATGCCTAATAATTATGTTAAAAATACTGAACAAAGAGAACCTGTGAAATTTTGGGAATGTCAGGGACCTCATTATGCCAAGGACTGTCCCAACAGAAGGAGAAATTTCATCAATGTGCATATAATTCAAGAGGAATAAATTGCTAGTGACGTAGCAAATGAAATGCCCAGAAATAATGAATCTCTGGAGAATCAACATGTTGATCACTAAACATCCATGGTGGAAATAGAAGGTATGATACAAAACAAGCTTGTTTCTATTTTGATAGACCTAGGTGCTAGTTTAAGCTATGCGTCACCTAGTATAGTAGAAATATGCAATTTACATTTGAATATTTTTTAAAAGAATTGGCGAGTTTAGTTAGCTACAGGAACCAAAAGAAAGGTAGTTAACTATGTTAAAAAGTTATGAAATGTTTATGAGTCAATTCAAAACCCAAGTGAAATTGAATATACTATCGCTAGGGTCTTATGATGTTTTAATAGGTATGGACTAGATGAAAAAAAAAGTAGTTTTAAATTATTTTGTGAAAGCATTTACATGCTTAGATGATAAAGGAGAAATAGTTATAGTCAAAGGGATACCAACAAAAGTTTTTGTTAGAAAATTTTCAACATTACAAATGAAAAAGGAAATACGAAAAGGTTGTAATGTTTTTGTTGTACATGTAATGAATGTCGAACACATGAATAAAGAAGATAAATTAAAATCCAATGATACTCCAATCTTAAAAGAATTTTTGGACATATTCCAAAAGAGATTCTAGGATTACCTCCAAAAAGAGAATTCGATTTTACAATTGAATTAGTACGAGGAGTTGTACCTAATTCAAAGGCTCCTTATTAGATGGACATATTAGAACTTAATGAATTAAAACTACAACTTCAAGAGATGATAGATAAGAATTATATAAGACCAAGTCTATCCCCTTGGGGAGTACCTGTCTTATTTGTTAAAAAGAAAGATGGTACATTACATTTATGTATAGATTACAGTCAGTTAAATAATATGACAATTAAAAATAGATATCCATTGCCTCGCATAGATGATCTATTCGATCAGATACACAGAGCAGCGATATTCTCAAAAATAGACTTGAGATACGGATATCATCAACTCAGAATTAACGAAGAATATATTTTAAAAAATGCATTCAAAACCCGATACATGAATAATGAATTTGTGATTATGCCATTTGGGCTAACCAATGCTCAAACAAATTTTATGTGTTTAATGAACAATGTATTAATTAAGTGCTTGGATAAATTCCTAGTCATCTTCATACATGACATTTTAATTTATTCAAAAACAAAAGAAGAAGATGATGAACATTTGCAAATAATATTGCCAGTTCTAATAGAACGTAAAATGTATGCTAAATTCAATAAATACGAATTCTTTAAAGATAAAATACAATATCTAGGTAATGTCATATCCAAGGAAATGATATGAGTAGGTTTTGATAATATAAAATAAATAACAAAATGGAATGTTCCTAAAGATGTATCGGGTGCACGATCGTTTATGGGGATTAGCGGTTATTACCAGAAATTTATAGAACGATTCTCGAAGATTGTGAATCCCATAAAATCCTTATAGAAAAAGGGAAACGGATTTGTATGGGATCTAAAGTGTGAATAAAGTTTTAATAATTCAAAGGAAATGTTAACTACTACACCTATATTAAAAATAGAAGATCCAAACAAGGACTTTGTTGTTTGCACTGATGCATGCAATGAAGGTTTGAGTGGAGTATTGACACAAGAAGGTCACATAATAGCGTATGAATCAAGAAACTTAAAAACACATGAAAATAATTATGCTACTCACAATATAGAGTTGGATTCTATAATACGTGCTTTGAAAATGTGGCGGAATCATCTAATTGGTAAAATATTTTGATTAATGTTTGATAACATAAGCTTGAAATACTTGTTTGATCAACAAAATCTGAATGCAAGGAAACCAAGATGGTTAGTTTTCCTTAGCGAATACAATTTCGAGGTCAAACACATAAAAGGAAAGGAAAATAAGGTGGATGATGCCTTAAGTAGAAATGCAAGACTGAATTTTATAAACTCCATTAACAGCTACAAAACAGAATTGGATGATAAATTGGAAGATGGAGTAAAAATGGATAAAGAATATCAAAATCTAAGAGAAAAAGTATCAGAAAATGAATTTGAAAATGTAAAAATAGATTTCATTTTGAACAAAAAATGATTAATGTTGAATAAAAACAAATTAAATGTACCTATTGTACGAGAACTTAAATTGTTGATTTTGAATGAAGTACATAAAAGTCCTTATTTAGGACACCTAGGTTATCAAAAGATGATAACGATTATGAGAAAATATTATTTTTGGCCTAATATGAAAAATAAAGTAGCTGAATATATAGCTAGGTGTATAAAATTCCAGCAAGTTAAAGCTAAGCATCAACACCTGGCAAGTCTGTTGCAAGCATTACCAATCCTAGATCGGAAATGAGAAATTATCAGTATTGATTTTATAACAAGACTACCTAAAAATCAAAAGAAAATTTATTTTGTAATGGTAGTGGTAGAAAAACTAAGCAAGGAAGCACATTTGATACTTGTTGAAACTACTTATAAAGCTGCTAATATTGCTGACATTTTTATGAAGAAAATTTTCCGGTTGCACAGAATTCTGAAGGTAATAATTTATGATAGAGATCCTAATTTTACTGATAATATTTCTAAATAATTGTTTAAAGGACTAGATACTAAATTAAATATCAGTACTACTTATCATCCACAAATAGATGAACACATAGAAAGAGTATATTAAGTTCTAGAGGATATGTTATGAATGTATGTTAGAGATCATCCAAAGAAATGGTAAGATTATTTGTACTTAGTTGAGTTTGCATATAATAATCATTATCAAGCTTTATCTAAACCTAGTCCTTTTGAAATACGGTATAGTAGGAAATGTAATACTCTCATTTCATGGAGTAATTCAATTGATAGATTGATGTTAGGACCTAACTTATTAAAAGAACTAGAACTAACAGTGAAAAGGTACAAAGCAATCTAAAAATTTCATAGGATGGACAAAAGAGTCATGCAGACCTTAAAAAAACAGAAATAATTCCAAATAGGCGAGCATGTGTTTTTCAAGGTAAAACCAAGAAAAAGCTCATTTAAGTTGGGGAGTTCTACTAAATTAGCACCCATGTGGACCATTTGAGATATTAGCAAGAGTTGGACCAGTGGCTTATCAGCTATTTTTTCCACCTAATCTTAGAATACATAATGTATTTCATATTTCCATATTAAAAAGTATGTGCACTATGCTACTCATGTGATTGATTGCAATGTTATTCAGGTAGAACCCGAAGGATATTTTCAGGTGGAACCATATTGTATCCTTAACAAGAGTGATAATTTTCTTTGGAAGCACACCATTGGATAGGTAAAGGTGCAATAGAAGTAACTTACTCCAGATGAAGCAAACTGGGAATTGGAGAGTTATATGCGGGAGGCATATCCAGTTTTGTTCGAGAAGGACTAAGAATATGGTTAAGAAACATAGAGGATAATATTGAACTTAAGAGGGGTTGTTTGTAACCCACCTAGAACTAAAAAAAAAAGACATTATTTTAAGAAAATTTGTAAATTTTTATGTTATTGACCAAGGATGGTCAAGGATGACTGTAACTGAATATTTTATTTATTAGTAAATAATTAAAAGAGGAGAAACCTATCCAAAGAAGACTGTTGAAGAGTGTTCAGTTAACCACTAGCAGGAATGATCTATTGCGGGAGGACATAAGGCAAGTGTCAGCAATAACATTCACTTTCTAGATGTTGCAGGAGGTAACATGCCTAAAATTGTGGTCATGTTCCCTCAAAAGAGGAACAGAGAAGGTGGCTCGTTTAATTGAAAAACTAACCCAAAGGCCAAGGAAAGATTATATATGCCATAGAATTGAGCAAGAGGCTCACTACATTCTATTCCAAGTGATTAGAGCCTTGTGATATTGTTGAAAACTGAAAATTTAGGCACACAAGACTTGAATTCTATAAGGGGATAGGTAAAGTGAATTGCTGAGAGTTAAGTCTGCAAGTGAGTTTGCTAAGTTGCATAGATTACTATGTAGGATTCTACACAACATCTTCTTCCTCATGGTTCATTAAACGTGATCGAGGGTCCTAAAGCAAGGTATATTGGTTGATTTCAAGAGATGGTGGGGAGGAACTCTCTTCTTTGGGTGTTTTCCCCTTCTACAACTACCCCGATTCTAAGATAATTTTTCTAGTATTCATGAACATTTTTTATATCTACATCTGAAGGATTTATCAATGTTGAAGGTCTCTCTAAACTATTAACTATTTGTGAATTATAATATGTTAGATAGATCTTACTTCTATATATTATTATATAAAGAATGCCATAGTCTTTACAAAGTTTAAATGCAAAGTATAGATTATTTTAACCATTCCTAGAAAAAAATGTATATGTATACTTATAATATCATAAATCGTTTCTTATTATATTATAATGAATATTGACTCTCCTTTAAGTTTCATTCTATATACATTTATAAAATTTACAATTATTGTTAAGTAAACGATGAACAAAGGTTCATTTAGGGTTTACTTTAGGATAATATTCAAACAAAATAAAGTACCAAGTTTTCCAACAGGAGTTCGAAACCATTTAAAAAATAAATCTTGTCGCATATTATAGCTAATAGGATTTATTTTACTTTACTAAGCTCGCAGCCGAAAGGCTCACTTATGTTAATATAGTAGTATAATTTAAGAAAAACATATTAAGAATAAAAACCGTAAAGGCTATTTTCTTTTAAGGGAAAAACAATAATTAAATTCTATAATAGTGGCAAACAAAACTGACAAAAATAGGTCATTGAGTCATGTTTTCAAATAAATAGTAACCACGATATATTCCATTTTTGAAATGCTTATTCTAGTATTAGTATAGTAGTAGATATAAATATAGTCATACCCATAATAAACGAACAAGTTAGGAATTGAATAAGTCGAGGGTTCAAACCCTATACACAATTTATGCTTATAACATTTTACAGCTGAAAGGCCCTTTGTTTCTATAATAAGAGTTTAAGTAAAAAGTAAAAACATAGTAAGAAAATCCAATTTAATCCCATGAATTCAAGGATGGAAACACACGTTTATAGACAATAAATAACTTAAATATCCTCCTTATATTGCTAGTTAAAGAATAATTTCATGTTTTCCATTAAATTTTATCAAAACGTTAAAAACCCACAGAGAAGCTATTAGAGGATTTTAAATCTTAGTCGACATTTGAATGGTAAAAACATTTAAATATCTTGTCTTAAAGCATGTCTTACAGCATTATCAGAATATTAATGCTCACAATTACAAAATCAAATAAGTAAATACATATTGTTTACAATGAAAACCCCATTTATGATATAGAGTAGTTGAACCGTGATTTTTCCACATAAATCCACTAAAAACAAAATAAATTAAAAAATAAACAATTCTAGTTCATACACATAGTAGAGCCCAAATTATTTTAGGGATTTTTCTTTCTATTAATGAGTAGGATTATAAATCCTAGCAAAAAATTTATACATTAAACTTCCAAACATTTTAAAAAGAAGTGAAAGTTCTCTAAGGGCTCGAAAGATAAAATCCACAGCACAACTCCATGGTCTGAGTGAAAGGGTGTTTTCTTTCAACATCTAGCTCTATATTTAAAATGCCATGATAGGTAGAAACCACAAGAGGATTTGACCATTCATCTGAATGGACTCGTAAGATTCAATGACTCCAAACCAAGGAGAAATGGTTGAACCAACCACAAAGCTATAATGAGCAAGGGTGAAGGGTAAAAAAGTCATACTAGGACCCTTAGCTTCACCTCCAAGAATACTAGTCCAAGTCAAGTGCAACAACCAAGTTTTGAAATCTCCTACATACATATTAACACATAGGTAAAAAACAATTACAAATACATACATACATACATACATACATACATACATACATACAACGAAAAACTAATAACACAAACATAAGTAAACTTACCCTTTTTAACCTTCACTGAGTCAACGATGGCAACAAAGGCCAAGGGAATAATGCATATGCGTCATAGAAGTAACACCGATAGAACCACATTGTTGGGCCATAGAGCCAACCCAAAACAACAATGCTAGTGTAGGAACAGAGTTTGGGTGGTGTCGAAGGTCGAGATACTCGACTCTTCCACAAAGAAACCACAATGTAGAAGAGCACTTCAACAAGGTAAAACCCTTAGGGTTTTCGAGTAAGGATCAGTTCTTGACAAATCCAATATTTAATCCGTCACGTGGGATCTAATAAATTCCACTTGGTTTTTAGCTTTTATCCCAACTTTATTGCGCCGAGAGGCGCTCTACAACCCAGTATGGGGGAGATCTTGTCACGTGATGTAACGTGATGTAACGTTACTAACATGTCGGCAAAAAATAATAGTGAAAGTGAATATTATGGTGGAGATCTTGTCACTTGATGTAACGTTACTAACATGTCGGCAAAAAATAATAGTGAAGGTGAATATTATGTGGTAGATCTTGTCACGTGATGTAACTAACATGTCGGCAAAAAATAATAGTAAAAGTGAATATTATGGGGGAGATCTTGTAACACGATGTAACTAATGTAAAAAGTAGTAAATATTTTGTAGGCCTAATGTAAGGTCGTAACATTTCGTTTCAAACACACTCGCTATATTAATACACCAAAACAACGAAAATATTATAGAAAAAAAAAATTATTCTCAAGCAGCTATATGATCAAGTAATCTATTAGTAGCTCTACAAACCTCCTCAGATGCAAATCCAAATCCACTCCCCCTCCTCTCCAGCTCCAGCTCCACTTGCAGCGCTCCTCCCAGTGCACCGCATGCTCCTCCCATTGTGCAGCCCTCTTCCTCCTCCCAAGCGTCCTCCCCCTGCGCAGCCCCTGCACCTCCCCTCCTCCTCCTTAAATAAAAATATGTATTCTGAATATCCTAGGAATAGATGGGTTGAATTTTGTGAACAATACAACCCTAACTGAATAATTGCAAGCAATGACTACTCTAAAACATTTGGCAACACAGCCACGACCACGACCAGACAATATGCACTCGTCAAAACGAGAATAATCCACCGGGGAAGATCCTCATCAAATCGCCCAGGGTATTTCATAGTTTATTCCATGATAGAAAAAACTGTTCTCACGTTTTCTTTATATACCAATCTCTTGGTTACCTTTTTAATAATAATCTAACTAATTTCGATTCCAGGTCGCCGTAGCTTGCATCTTGTAGTAATATTTATTCACCCGTTTAATATTGCGTAGTAAAATGGTGGGTTTAATAGAACTGTTAGTTTAAAATATCAAAATATCAACTCGAGAAGCACATTGTAAGAAAGTCGAGTACGTAAGTCGTGTAGTTTGAAAGTGATGTATGTCTGAGAAACTGGAAATCGAATTAGTGAGGGCCATCTTATTACTGTAAGAAGAAATGAATGGGAACTTCTTGGTTTTTTGGGAATATTTTGAGTGAAAACAAAAAAATATAAATGCCTACTATTGAGGACTAAAACATTTTGGGAATAATAAATCTAAATCTTTAATATCGTTTGGCGAAGACTTTGGAAGTTTAAAATGTATTATTTATTTATTGGTTTGTGCATTGATGTTTAATTTTATTTTTATAAATTAATGATATTAGCTGGAAAATATTTGAAAATTTAAAATATTGAAAAAATTATTTCGACACGGACATTGCTAGCGATTGCAATTAAATATATATTGTGTGTCCAAGTTAAACATACCTAATCAAACACTTTACTCCATTACTCGGGTTACTCAGCAGATTTATGCTAGTAAATAAAGAAGATGAGCATTCAAGCATTTTCTATTTTTTGAAAACCACTTTGGCATTTCAATTTAAAATTAGAACTTTTAAAGTTATTTTCTGAAAATTTTAAACTACACATAACATTTTGCTTTGGCATTTCTAAAAAACACTTTGAAAGTTCTATTCTGAAAATTTTAAGCTACACATAATATTTTGTTTAGAGTTTGTAGATAACATTTATTTTTTTGGAAGTTAAGTATTTTTATAAAGATCTAAACTTTGACTTAATGTGATGTTAGACGTGACAAATTTTCCAAGTGAAGTATTTTTCATAAAAGATCGGACTATCGAATTCTTCCAAATATTTTCATAAAAGACCGGTTATGTTGACTAGGGAGTGACTCCTTCAAAAAAAATTCGGCTTTTCCTAAATTTCTTTCATGTTTTTCAATTACAGATTATATTTTGCTTAAAGTTTGTATATTACATTTTTTTTTCAAAAAGTATTTTTAATAAAAGATTCTAAAGTTTGTTCTTAATGTGATGTTAGCCATGACATCATTATGTCATTTCGAAATGAACTATTTTCATAAAAGATCGGTTTTCTAGAATTTTAATAAAAGTCCCATGTTGTAATTGATTATAGGGAGGGATTCCTTAAAATTAGTTTTTTTTTTATCTTTTAATTATTTTTTGTAAATATTTAGATGTTAGTTAAAGTGGTGTGTATATTTTTTTATTTAAATCATTTCAAATTCAGCTCAATGTGAACTATATTCCAAATAACAATAAATATTAATATATAAAATCTTTATTTTGTTTATTGTGTTGAGAGGCCTCTTAAACAACCATGTAAGGCTTTTAAATAGCCTAAGGTTTCCTCACTTATTGTATGCAAGGAGCCATTCGAGGAGAGCTTTGCACCTCGAGAGATTTGATCCCTCTCGGCGCTTGATAGAGCCTAGGATTTGGATCTACGCTGGTAGGTCACACACCGTCGGTATTACCCATTGTATTTTTTCCACCATGTATACATTGTAATATACTTGTTCTAATGTATGTAAGGAACAAACAATGCATAGTTCAAGGGATAGTATATTATTTTCTTCCCCTTAGCATATTTAGGATCCCTTTTGGTGTTTTTACGTAGGACTTTAGATGTTACCAAAACGAGGCAAGCTCTCCGCCACAAACACGTGCAAATGTATACGTAGGATTTGTGTTAGTGACAAACTAAGTAAGACCTTTAATGCCCTAGAATATTAATAGGGTTAATAAATACTTAAAAACATAACAAGGCATGCACACCAACTAATTGTCAATAAGTAAACATGGCATCCCTTTGCATCTTGACAAAACAAGTAAATAAGTTTCGGTATAACAATATTTTGCATAGATAAAGATTGTCGTAACTAACTTGTCATGTTCTTTGGATAAGTTCTAGCTCAAGTTAAATTTTAGGATGAAAGGGTTAATGTGAGCTTTACATTATGTAATTATAGTTAAGACTTCATCAATTTTTTTACTTTATTTTATGAATTTTTTGAGTTGTTACAATAACACTAGAAGAGAAGAAGGGCCACACCTCCTGACTGTGACTAGGTCCACATATCCCAAGTTAGAGAAGCTTAGAGCTCTCAATTTGAAAATGAAACCGTCAAAAGATATGAATGTGGTGCACCCTCAAAAGATATCTTCTTGGATAAGCTATCTATCTTGGTGGTTCGTCCTTCTAGGCCATGTTTTCTAGGAATTCAAACCAATCATGTTTAAGAAGTCTTTGACAAGTTGCTACTCATGTTGATCTTCTTTGTCTCATCTAATCCATCGTCCTTGGCTAAATTTTGACCTTGTAGCTTTAGTTGGTGCTTTATGGATTTTATTATTCCCTTCTAAAGCGGCTTTACAAAAATATTGAGAGTGATTTCAGATTTTAAGCTACTTTCATTCTTTTGGAGTTCCGTTCTTGATTTTTTGTCTTTCTCTCATTATCTCACTTTTTATTTCTTTTACTTAATATTCTTTTCCACTGTATTATTTTCTTTTACTTTTTTTTTTCCACTTGCCATATTTTCCTTGCTTTATCCACTTTCTTCTTTTTATTGCTTTCTAACCTTGATTGCTTTCATCTAATTTCTTCCTTTGTGCCTTCTTGGCCACATAATTCTTAACCGTTATCAAAATGTGTGCCCTCTTGGCCACATAATTCTTAACAAATATTAATTTATTTATGTAACTTAGGGCATAAGACATGTCTTTTCATTGGCAATTCTGGTAAGGATTTAATAGAAAGCTGTGATAGAACTAAAACAACGTATATTTAGTTTTTAAATAAATATAATTATTTTATTTAAACAAACAAATGTAAATACAAAATATTTTATGAGTTTAAATAATTTGTGATGTAAATAAAGTTAAATGAATTTGGAAACTATTTAAATATATTGTATACCATCAAAAAATTTGGTTTCCTATTTTTTTGGGTAGATTAGAATCTATAACAATAAAACCTTAAAAAACAACTATATTAAGAGTTTGTCAAGCAATTCTTTGATTTAGATTGGATGACTAAACTTTTTTTTAGAGTTTAGAACTGTTTATTTTACAAAATTAAATTATAAGTTCTATGTTTTAATCTCTGTTTTTATAGTAGAAATAGATTCAACATCAACCATGCCACTCAAAATTCTAAAATTTGAAAACTGTACCCTAAATTTTTAAAAATTCCTACAATATTTTATTACAACCCAAATCATAAATGGCAAAATTTTTAAAACTTTTAGTTTTGTAAGTGAAATCTTCTTTTGATGTTCCATTTCTCCTTGAGTAGAGTTTGTTTGTATGGTGGGTGCCCCTTTTAATGCTCTGTTTCCCAAACATGTAGTTGCCCCCTCCTAAAAAGCAATGTAAAGTAAAGGGTCATATGCTTACATAAAGTAAAGGGTAAAGTAAAGGGTCATATGCTTAAAGGGTTTGTTTTTAGTTTCCAGGGTTTCGTGCCACATTAAACCTTTTAAAAAAATATTGTTTGTCAAAAGCTATTTCAACTTTTACAAGTTTTTTAAATTAAAATATTTTATGAAAAGCCTTTGTAGAGTAGTTAAAAACACCGCCCTGTTTTAGCATTTCATTTCTTGGAAAGTGTTTGCAGATGCGTTAATCAAGTTTCAAGAAGTCTCTATTGGAAGGGATTTCGTAAGTAAATAGTGTTATAGGTCACTTTGGTCAGTTTGTTTAGAACATCATAGCATGGTTTGGATTAAATGGCAAAGTTCCTATTTAGCTGAAATGTATGGAGGTTGGGATTTAAGTTAATTAAAGGAAGGATTATGGGTTTAGGTAGTTTTTAGGAAATACGTTTATCTTTTATCAATTATTGACTAATTGAGTTGGTCGAAATTGCCGATAACAATCAAAATATGAAATGTTTTATGTATTCTAAACCAGATTTTTACGGTTTCGGTAAAATCTTAGCTGTATTTGACGGGTAAACTGACCCATGACACGCATTTACCTGTCAAATTCCGTCCCCTACCGTAACCATGAATATATATTGCCCAAGCACATGAACTTATTTTTTAAAGAAAATCGTTGATAATAACATAAGTTTGATTAGAGGTTAAGGTTGGTTATTAGCTGTTGAGTTGTGGTTTGAAGGGAACGATAAAAGTTTATGGAAATAATATGTTGTGAAATTAACTAATAGTAATGTTCGGTTACATGTATCGAGTGACAGATTGGTATGGATACATTCTCCAACCAATGTTTTTGGTTATAGTTATTTGATTTAAGAAAAAGTAAGTGGTGATAATTATTGGTGGTAATGGTTGGTTTTGTTAACCAAAATCGAGCTGAGTAAACTTGATATCAAAAATTAAATTTTCACTTTTTCACGTCGACCTCTTTTTTCTTTTGTACTTGTCGGGTGAAACTTGTGTATCTCTCTACTATACAATTCTATCAACTTTGGTCGGTCTTTCGACTAGACTAATTTACTTCGGCTTACTTGTCGGTTCTACCGACTTCAACCTCTAAGTTGGCTGACCTCTTCGACCACTCAAGTCAACTGACCTCTTCGACCTCTCAAGTCGACTCACTCAACTGACCTTGTCGGTTCACTTTGGTTGAAATCTACAGAGTATGTTTCTTAGTCTAAAAGACTTAAGAAATTACAAATGCTTTTCACTTGTGAGTAAGATGAAGTAAAAATGGACACATTAACAATTCCAAAGAACTGATAAAAATATATGCCCAAATACGTAGGAAGACTTGAGTCGACCAATGTGTCGTAAAACCTCGAACTTTCACACGGTGAAAAATTTATGGGTTCTTTGATCTTTCACTTAACTGGTAAATTTAAACAACATTTACACAAGTAAATATGGAAATAATGTGTGTCCAAATAAACATCCATTCAACCATAAACTATTTCATATATATAACTATGTGGAAATAACAAAGGTATTACAAACTTGTTAGTCCAAACTTGTCTGCTTATCGATTGATCCTTTACAGAGCTTCGTCTCTTCGACTGAATCACATACACACGAGCTTGAGCTTCAACTTCTCTTTTCTCACCCTAGAGTTCTCTCTTTAGTTCTGCTATCTAGTGACTAATGTCTAACTTGATTTATAATTTTCTTCTTCTATTTATAGGCAACCTAAAAATTGCTTCTACATGAGTCGACTGACTCGCCGTTAAAGACTGTAATAACTATCTACCTAACAACTTAGCTTCAGAAATAAATTTTATTGGTTTACATTGTCGAATCATGGACTCTTCCATCTTGTGAGACTGACCGACAAGATCTTGACTGATACAGATTTTGACAAAGTCAGCTGAGAGTTAGGTATGGATCTGTGAGTGATTAATATTTCCAACACTCCCCCTTAATTATGAACAGATGGGTGTTTTTTTAAAACAAAAATTTACAAAATGTTTCAGAGCTTAGACATGCTTTGTTCATGACAGAGTTCACTATGGAGAACTTGTCATTCCAAGATAACTACGTAGATACTAAAAAGTATCATTTGCCAATGGTTTTTTAAAGATGTCTGCAAGTTGATCTTCAGACCTGCAAAATTGCAAACAAATTTTCTTGATGTTCAGCAACTCTCTTATGAAATGAAACCTTGTGTTGATGTGCTTGGTTCTCTTGTGAAATACATGATTCTTTGATAATGCTATGGCTGAATTGTTCTCACAGAATATGCTTGTCAGTTCTTGATGGTTCTATGACAAGTATTTTAACACTCTCCTCATCGAGACAGCTTGACATGTAGCACTTCTCATTGCAACATATTCTGCTTCAGCTGAAGATAGAGTTACTATGGGTTGTTTCTTTGAATCCCGTGAAACAACACTTGTACCAAAATGAAATGTGTACCCAGATGTGTTTTTCCTGTCATCTATGATTCCTCCATTATCGCTGTCAGTGTTGCCAATGAGCTTATAATTCTCTAAGGTTGAATACATAATGCCAAGGTCTTTTGTGCCACTTACATACCTCATAATTATTTTACCTGCTTGCCCATGTGAGTCTTTTGGTGACTCCATGAACCTTGAGACCATACTTACTCCATACATAATGTATATTCTTGTCACTACCAAATGCATAAGGATTCCAACAAGCCTTTTGAACAACGTAGGATCGACAGTGGATTCTTCATCATCCTTGCTCAATTTTAAACCTGTTATTACTGGTGTTGGCACTGTCTTGCAATTAGACATGTTAAATATTTTTAAAACTTCACTTGCATACTTTGTCTGTGATATAAAAATACCACTTTCAGAATGTTGAAATTCAATGCCCCAAAAAAAATTCATAAGCCCCAGATCAGTCATTTAAAATTCACTTTCCATGACTGCTTTAAAATCTGCTATGCCAAAATCACGAGTAAATATTAAATCGTATACACAAAAGTAGACAATTAACATCTTACCTTTCTCATTCACTTTGGTGTACAATGTCAACTCACTTTCACTTCTATGAAATCCATTTTCAGCGAGATAGGAATCAATCCAATTGTACTGAGCTCTAGGAGCTTGCTTCAAACCATAAAGTTCATTTTTTAGCCTATACACTTTATTCTCTTGATCTAGAACTTCATACCCTTGTGGCTGTTCCACATATACTTCTTCATATAGATAGGCATTTAATAATGCCGACTTGACATCCATTTGATTAACATGCCAATGGTTTTGTGCAACAATGGCCAAAACTGTTCATACTGTATCCATGCATGCAATAGTTCCAAACATTTCATTGAATTTGATGCCGGGTTGCTGAGTGAACCCTCTTGCTACCATTATTGATTTGTGCTTTTGCACATTCCCATCAGCATCTTGCGTTGTTTTATAAATCCATTTGACATTGATTACATATTTGTCTTTTGGTACATCAACTAGTTCCCATGTCTGCTTCTTCTTAATGCATTCTATTTCTTCATCCATGGCTTGTGTCCATACTTCTTCTTGAACAACTTATTCAAATGTTGGTGGATCATATATAGGAGAAAATAAAGCAAAGAGAGAGAATGAATTTGGTGTACCATCTTCATATATCTCTTACAGACTTCTTTTCTTCACTGGTTTTGTCGATTTCTCCCTTGACGAAATGCTTAATGGAGTCTGCTATCCTCTTGGTGTGCTTGTTGGTGTAGCTTGAGCTGCTACTTGTGTCAATGGTCTTTGTGCTGAACCATGTTGTGGTGTCATGGGATTCGACGGTGCTGCGACCGGTTGACTTACATGTGGTGTTTGAACCACTTCCTCTTCCATATCATCATTGTCAACATTCAACACAATATTGACATTTATGTCGACGGTTCCATCCCATGATTCATTTTGGACCGATTATCACTTTCCTTGTGACACGATCATACAACTTGTATGCTTTTGTGTCTTCTCAGATAATCGACAAATATATATTTCTGTCCCTTCTTGTCTAGCTTCCTTCTCAGCTCATCTGGAACATGAGCATATGCAACACAACCAAAAACTTTTAAATGTGAAATAGTGTAATTCATACATGTCCATGCTTCTTGGGGAACTTTGTTATTCACACTCTTTGTCGGACACCGGTTTATAATGTAAACGACAGTTGCGACTGCTTCTCCACAATAATCATTCGGCAAATGCTTGGCTGCCAACATGCTACGTGCCATCTCCATGATGGTTTTGTTCTTTCTTTCGACAATACCATTCTACAAGAGAAGAAGATGATGAACATTTGCAAATAATATTACTAGTTCTAATAGAACGTAAACTATATGCTAAATTCAATAAATGTGAATTCTTTAAAGATAAAATACAATATCTAGGTAATGTCATATCCAAGGAAATGATATCAATAGGTTTTGATAATATAAAATACATAACAAAATGGATTTTTCCTAAAGATGTATCGGATGTACGATCATTCAAGGGGATTACCGGTTATTACCAGAAATTTATAGAAGGATTCTTGAAGATTGTGAATCCCATAAAATCCTTATAAAAAAGGGGAATAGATTTGTATGGGATCTAAAGTGTGAATAAAGTTTTAATAAGTCAAAGTAATTTTTAATTACTGCACCTATATTAAAAATAGAAGATTCAAACAAGGACTTTGTTGTTTGCACTGATGCATGCAATGAAGGTTTGAGTGGAGTATTGACACAAGAAGGTCACATAATAGCGTATGAATCAAGAAACTTAAAAACACATGAAAATAATTATGCTACTGACAATCTAGAGTTGGCTTCTATAATACGTGCTTTGAAAATGTGGTGGAATGATCTAATCGATAAAAGATTTTGATTAATGTTTGATAACATCAGCTTGAAATACTTGTTTGATCAACAAAATCTGAATGCAAGGCAACCAAGATGGTTAGTTTTCCTTAGCGAATACGATTTCGAGGTCAAACACATAAAAGGAAAGGAAAATAAGGTGGATGATGCCTTAAGTAGAAATGCAATACTGAATTTTATAGACTCCATTAAAAACTACAAAACATAATTGGATGATAAATTGGAAGATGGAGTAAAAATGGATAAAGAATATCAAAATCCAAGAGAAAAAGTATCAGAAAATGAATTTGAAAATGTAAAAATAGATTTCATTTTGAACAAAAAAGAATTAATGTTGTACAAAAACAAATTAAATGTACCTAATGTACCAAAAATTAAATTGTTGATTTTGAATGAAGTACATAAAAGTCCTTATTCAGGACACCTAGGTTATCAAAAGATGATAATGATTCTCAGAAAAGATTATTTTTGGGCTAATATGAAAAATAAAGTAGTTGAATATATAACTAGGTGTATAGAATTCCAGCAAGTTAAAGCTGAGCATCAACACTTGGCCGGTCTGTTGCAAGCATTACCAATCCTAGATCAGAAATGAGAAATTATCAGTATTGATTTTATAACAAGACTACCTAAAAATCAAAAGAAAATTTATTTTGTAATGGTAGTGGTAGAAAAACTAAGCAAGGAAACACATTTGATACCTGTTGAAACTACTTATAAGGCCGCTAATATTGCTGACATTTTTATGAAGAAAATTTTCCGGTTGCACAGAATTCTGAAGGTAATAATTTATGATAGAGATCCTAAGTTTACTCATAAATTTTTTAAATAATTGTTTAAAGGACTAGATACTAAATTAAATATTAGTACTACTTATCATCCACAAACAGATGGACACATAGAAAGAGTAGATCAAGTTCTAGAGGATATGTTATGAATGTATGTTAGAGACCATCCAAAGAAATGGTAATATTATTTGTACTTAGTTGAGTTTGCATATAATAATCACTATCAAGCTTTATCTAAATCTAGTCCTTTTGAAATACTGTATGGTAGGAAATGTAATACTCTCATTTCATGGAGTAATTTGGTTGACAGATTGATGTTAGGACCCGACTTATTAAAAGAACTGGAACTACCAGTGAAAAGGTACAAAGCAATCTAAAAATTGCACAAGATGAACAAAAGAGTCATGCAGACCTTAAAAAAAATCAGAAATAATTCCAAGTAGGCGAGCATGTGTTTTTCAAGGTAAAACCAAGAAAAATCTCATTGAAGTTGGGGAGTTCTGCTAAACTAGTACCCATGTGGACCATTTGAGATATTAGCAAGAGCTGGACCAATGGCTTATCAGCTAGTTTTTCTGCCTAATCTTAGAATACATAATGTATTTCATATTTCCATATTAAAAAGTATGTGCACGATGCTACTCATGTGATTGATTGCAATGTTATTCAGGTAGAACCTGAAGGATATTTTCAGGTGGAACCATATTGTATCCTTAACAAGAGTGAAAATTTTCTTTCGAACCGCACCATTGGATAGGTAAAGGTACAGTAGAAGTAACTTAGTCCAGATGAAGCAAACTGGGAATTGGAGAGTTATATGCGGGAGGCATATCCAGTTTTGTTCGAGGACTCAGAATATTTATAAGAAACATCGAGGATAATATTGAAATTAAGAGGGGTTGTTTGTAACCCACCTAGAACTGAAAAAAAAAAGAGACATTATTTTAAGAAAATTTGTAAATTATTATGTTATTGACCAAGGATGGTCAAGGATGACTGTAACTGAATATTTTATTTATTAGTAAATAATTAAAAGAGGAGAAACCTATCCAAAGAAGACTGTTTAAGAGTGTTCAGTAAACCACTAGGAGAAATGATCTATTGCAGGAGGCCATAAGGCAAGTGTCAGCAATAGCATTCACTTTCTAGATGTTGCAGGAGGTAACATGCCTAAAATTGTGGTCATGTTCCCTCAAAAGAGGAACAAAGAAGGTGGCTCATTTAATTGCAAACCTAACCCAAAGGCCTAGGAAAGATTATATATGCCATATAATTGAGAAAGAGGCTCACTACATTCTATTCCAAGTGACTAGAGCCTTGTGATATTGTTGAAAACTGAAAATTTAAGCACAGAAGACTCAAATTCTATGAGGGGATAGGTAAAGTGAATTGCTGAGAGTTAAGTCTACAAGTGAGTTTGCTAAGTTGCAGAGATTACTATGAAGGATTCTACACAACATCTTCGTCCTCATGGTTCATTGAACATGATCAAGGGTCCTAAAGCAAGGTATATTGGCTGATTTCAAGAGATGGTGGAGAGGAACTCTCTTCTTTGGGTGTTTGTCCCCTTCTACAACTACCCCGATTCTAAGATACTTTTTCTAGTATTCATGAACATTTTTTATATCTACATCTAAAGGATTTATCAATGTTGAAGGTCTCTCTAAACTATTAACTATTTGTGAATTATAATATGTTATATAGATCTTACTTCTATATATTATTATATAAAGAATGCCATAGTCTTTACAAAGTTTAAATGCAAACTATAGATTATTTTAACCATTCCTAGAAAAAAATGTATGTGTATACTTATAATATCATAAATCATTTCTTATTATATTATAATGAATATTGACTCTCCTTTAAGTTTCATTCTATACACATTTATAGAATTTAGAATTATTGTTAAGTAAACGATGAACAAAGGTTCATTTAGGGTTTACTTTAGGATAATATTCAAACAAAATAAAGTACCAAGTTTTCCAACAAGAGTTCGAAACCCTTTAAAAAATAAATCTTGCCGCATATTATAGCTAATAGGATTTATTTTACTTTACTAAGCTCGTAGCCGAAAGGCTCACTTATGTTAATATAGTAGTATAATTTACGAAAAACATATTAAGAATAAAAACCGTAAAGGCTATTTTCTTTTAAGGGAAAAACAATAATTAAAATCTATAATAGTGGCAAACAAAACTGACAGAAATAGGTCGCTGAGTCATGTTTTCAAATAAACAGTAACCACGATATATTCCATTTCTGAAATGCTTATTCCGGTATTAATATAGTATTAGATATAAATATAGTAATACCCATAATAAACGAACAAGTTAGGAATTGAATAAGTCGAGGGTTCAAATCCTATACACAATTTACGCTTATAACATTTTACATCTGAAAGACCCTTTGTTTCTATAATAAGAGTTTAAGTAAAAATAAAAACACAGTAAGAAAATCCAATTTAATCCCATGACTTCGACAATAGAAACATAGGTTTATAAACAATAAATAACTTAAATATCCTCCTTATATTGCTAGTTAAAGAATACTTTCATGCTTATGATTAAATTTTATCAAAACGTTGAAAACCCACAGAGAGGCTATTAGAGGATTTTAAGGCTTAGTTGACATTTGAATAGTAAAAACGTTTAAACATCTTGTCTTAAAGCATGTCTTATAGCATTGTTGGAATGTTAATACTCTCAATTACAAAATCAAATAAGTAAATACATATTGTTTACAATGAAAATCCCATTTATGATATAGAGTAGTTGAACCATGATTTTTCCACATAAATCCACTAAAAACAAAATAAATTAAAAAATAAACAATTCTAGTTCATACACATAGTAGAGACCAAATTATTTTAGGGATTTTTCTTTCTATTAAGAAGTAGGATTATAAATCCTAGCAAAAATTTTATACATTAAACTTCCAAAAAATTTTAAAAGATGCAAAAACTCTCTAAGGACCTGAAAGATAAAATCCAGAGCAAGACTCCATGGTCTGGGTGAAACGGTGTTTTCTTTCAACATCTAGCTCTATATTTAAAATGCCATGATAGGCAAAAACCACAAGAGGATTTGACCATTCATCTGAATGGACTCGTAAGATTCAATGACTCCAAACCAAGGAGAAATGGCTGAACCAACCAAAAAGCTATAAGGAGCAAGGGTGAAGGGTAAACAAGTCATACGAGGACCCTTAGCTTCACCTCCAAGAAGACTAGTCCAAGTCAAGTGCAACAACCAAGTTTTGAAATCTCCTACATACATATTAACGCAAAGGTAAAAAACAATTATATATATATATATATATATATATATGCACACACATATATACCAACGAAAAACTAATAACACAAACATAAGTAAACTTACCCTTTTTAACCTTCATCAAGTCAACAATGGCAACAAAGGCCAAGGGAATAATGCATATGGGTCATAGAAGTAACGCCGATAGAACCACATTGTTGGGCCATAGAGCTAACCCAAAACAACAATGCTAGTGTAGGCACAGAGTTTTGGTGGTGTCGAAGGTCGAGATACTCGACTCTTCCACCAAAGAAACCACAATGTAGAAGAGCACTTCAACGAGGTAAAACCCTTAGGGTTTTCGAGTAAGGATCAGTTCTTGACAACTCCAATATTTAATCCGTCACGTGGGATGTAATAAATTCCACTTGGTTTTTAGTTTTTATCCCAACTTTATAGGTCACACACCGTCGGTATTACCCATTGTATTTTTTCCACCATGTATACATTGTAATATATACTTCTTCTAATGTATGTAAGGAAGAAACAATGCATAGTTTAAGGGATAGTATATTATTTTCTTCCCCTTAGCATATTTAGGATCCCTTTTGGTGTTTTTACGTAGGACTTTAGATGTTACCAAAACGAGGAAAGCTCTCTTCCACAAACACGTGCAAATGTAGACGTAGGATTTGTGTTAGTGACAAACTAAGTAAGACCTGTAATGTCCTAGAATATTAATAGGGTTAATAAATACTTAAAAACATAACAAGGCATGCACACCAACTAATTGTTGATAAGTAAACATGGCATCCCTTTGCATCTTGACAAAACAAGTAAATAAGTTTCGGTATAACAATATTTTGCATAGATAAAGATTGTCGTAACTAACTTGTCATGTTCTTTGGATAGGTTCTAGTTCAAGTTAAATTTTAGGATCAAAGGGTTAATGTGAACTTTACATTATGTAATTACAGTTAGGACTTTATCATTTTTTTTATTTTATTTTATGAATTTTTTGAGTTGTTACAATAACACTAGAAGAGAAGAAGGGCCACACCTCCCGACTATGACTAGGGCCACATCTCCCAAGTTATAGAAGCTTAGAGTTCTCAATTTGAAAATGAAACTGTCAAAAGATATGAATGTGGTGCACCCTCAAAAGATATCTTCTTGGATAAGCTATCTATCTTGGTGGTTTGTCCTTCTAGGCCATGCTTTCTAGGAATTCAGACCAATAATGTTTAAGAAGTCTTTGACAAGTTGCTACTCATGTTGATCTTCTTTGTCTCATCTAATCCATCGTCCTTGGCTAAATTTTGACCTTGTAGCTTTAGTCGGTGCTTTATGGATTTTATTATTCCCTTCTAAAGCGGTTTTACAAAAATATTGAGAGTGATTTCAAATTTTAAGCTACTTTCATTTTTTTGGAGTTCCTTTCTTGATTTTTTGTCCTTTTCTCATTATCTCACTTTTTATTTCTTTTACTTAATATTCTTTTCCACTATTTTCTATTCTTTTACTTTTTTTTTCCACTTGCCATCTTTTCCTTGCTTTATCCACTTTCTTCTTTTTATTGCTTTCTAACTTTGATTGCTTTCATCTAATTTCTTCCTTTGTGCCTTCTTGGCCACATAATTCTTAACCGTTATCCAAATGTGTGCCCTCTTGGCCACATAATTCTTACCAAATATTAATTTATTTATGTAACTTAGGGCATAAGACATGTCTTTTCATTGGCAACTCTGATAAGGATTTAATAGAAAGTGGTGATAGAACTAAAACAACGTATATTTAGTTTTTAAATAAATATAATTATTTTTTTTAAACAACCAAATGTAAATACAAAATATTTTATGAGTTAAATAATTTGTGATGTAAATAAAGTTAAATGAATTTGGAAACTATTTAAATATATTTTATACCATCAAAAAATTTGGTTTCATATTTTTTTGGGTAGATTAGAATCTATAACAATAAAACCTTAAAAAACAAATATATTAAGAGTTTGTCAAGCAATTGTTTGATTTAGATTGGATGACTAAACCTTTTTTTTAGAGTTTAGAACTTTTTATTTTTCAAAATTAAATTATAGGTTTTATATTTTAATCTCTGTTTTTATAGTAGAAATAGATTCAACATCAACCATGCTACTCAAAATTCTAAAATTTGAAAACGGTAACCTAAATTTTTAAAAATTCCTACAATATTTTATTACAACCCAAATCATAAATGGCAAAATTTTTAAAACTTTGAGTTTTGTAAGTGAAATCTTCTTTTGATGTTCCATTTCTCCTTGAGTAGAGTTTGTTTGTGCGGTGGGTGCCCCTTTTAATGCTCTGTTTCCCAAACATGTGGTTGCCCCCTCCTCAAAAGCAATGTAAAGTAAAGGGTCATATGCTTAAAGGGTTTGTTTTTAGTTTCCACAGTTTCGTGCCACATTAAACCTTTTAAAAAAATGTTGTTTGTCAAAAGCCATTTCAACTTTTACAAGTTTTTTACATTAAAATATTTTATGAAAAGCCTTTGTAGAGTAGTTAAAAACACCGCCCCGTTTTAGTGTTTCATTTCTTTGAAAGTGTTTGCAGATGAGTTAATCAAGTTTCATGAAGTCTCTGTTGGAAGGGATTTCGTAAGGAAATCGTGTTATAGGTCTCTTTGGTCAGTTTGTTTAGAACATCATAGCATGGTTTGGATTAAATGGCAAAGTTCCTATTTACCTGAAATGTATGGAGGTTGGGATTTAAGTTAATTAAAGGAAGGCTTATGGGTTTAGGTAGTTTTTAGGAAATATGTTTATCTTTTATCAATTATTGACTAATTGAGTTGGTTGAAATTTGTCACACCCCCAGTTTTGACCCCGTTGCATTAGATGTATATGATGTATATATTGTAAACAATTATGGTGCGGAGCTAAAGGCCAAGGCCCCACCATTGATCGGTCATACTATGTTTTGGATTTAAAATTGTCACCGATGGTATATCGAGGCATGTGGCATATATTATGTTTTTCATCATGTAAATATGCATCTATAATTAATTAAACGAACCCGACCAGCTACGATCGCGGAAACTAAAATGAGAAAGGGGCATGATTTTCACAAGGATAAGGGTGGGGAATTTGTCAAACCTTGGGCCAATGAGGGAAAATACCCATGTGTCTTCTTTCCTTGCTCTACCCAACCACTTTCATTGAAGAATGGTTGCTGCTGGTTGAGGCGGTTAATTGTTTTGGGAGTGGGGTGGCAGGACTATCAGTCCTCACCCACACACACACTCCACCAGCGTTGAACCTCAAGATGGGAAGGGAATGAAGGGCCCTTCATTCATTCTCCTCACTCACACAGACATTCTTCTCTCTCCACACTTGTGCTGAACACTCATGCACTTCCATTTTCGCGTCCTCCCTATAGGTTGTTCGTCCTCACGCAGGGACCATATCCTGTCCATTATCCTTACGCACATGTATTCTTCCGTTTTGGACTCTCACAGCAAGCTGGGAGCTGCGCGCTTCATCCATGATTTGTTGTGTTGCAGTGGTCTCCCTTACGTGGTGATTGTCGTGGTTTTCTTTATATTTTGGGATGGGAGTCTGCTCATTTCACGCACAGCCTGGAAGTTTGCATTTTTCTCTTCCTCTGCGTGGTGTATATGTGTTTTCTTGGTGCTTTCGTTGCCCAGGACGAGCTGTGTTTCCCCACGGCTATTGTGAGTTGTGCTCACTAAGTACATTTCGGGGCTGTTGCTTTTCCCCATGTTCACTGATACGTTTGGGACTTGTTTTCCCTGTTTAAGCTATGACAGCTGATTCAATTGCGTGTGTGTAATGGTTGGTCTTCGGACCCTGTAAGGAGCAAGGATGGGGGCTTAGTTTTGCTTGACAAACCTGGTGGCTGGAATCCACACAAACAGAGCTAGAGGGCTGGCCTTCTTCTCCATCACCCCTAAATAGCACTGGAAGGGAATGTAGGGCCTGAGGGACTGTGCAGCAGAGAAGGGACTAATTCCTTGTGTTGGGTGTGTTTGGATGTCTTATAGGTCAGGCTAGTTCTCGTGTAGGTGTTCTTGGCTCTGTAATGAGCTCACCAGCTTAGCATTAAGCCTTTCCCACTCCTGGATGGCCTGATAAACCCAACTGTGTTGGCTTGGCTATGCTTGTGTATACTTGGCTATGTGTCAGCCTGCTAGTTCCCTTAATCCTTGGAGAATCATGCCCAGCTCGGGGGTGGCAGCGCTGCTGAGAGATTAAGGAGCACGCTGGCCTATGGTTGGGTGGAGCGTTGCAACGACGTAGCTGGTTGCGGAATGACCTCTTCATAGAATAAGTGATCTTGTCCATTTTAGTTCTGCAACCATAATTTCTGTTAATGTAAAGGATGAACATGTTAAATGCATCCATGTCTGAATGCTGTTGATTTCCGCTGTGTATGATGATTAATTGCATATGTGCATGTTTTACTTCAATGCATTTCCTCTCAGCATTTTGTTTCAGTAATTCAAGTGCATACATATGTTCATGGGGCTTTTAGCCCAGATGGTTAACGCCATGGGGTTGCGTCCTCTTTTCCGGTCGGATCCATGGGGACGTGACAGTTAATGGTATCAGAGCATCAGGTTGGCAACGATGGGCCTCTATGGGCTAAGAAGGAGCAACTGACAGAGGTTATATCTCATTATGCCCAGTAGAAATCAGTGGACGACTTGTAAAATTCAAAAGAAAATGGTCTAAGTGTTGAGAGGTCAGGCCACTAGCGAGAAAGACTTCCGTTGTTGCAGAAGAGTTAGGTGGAAGGACTTTCGACGTAGCGGAAGGGATTAGGTAGAAGAACTTCCGCTGTAGTGGAAGAGTTAGCTTAAGCACGCCCACGGAGGATGTTTGGAGGGAAAATTTGAGAAATTCGTCTAAGTGTTGAGTGGTAGGGCCACTAGCAGGAAAGACTTCGGCCGTTGCGCAAGGACTTCCGACGTGGCGGAAGCATGCCCGCAGAACAGTTGAAGAGAACTGCGAAAATTTGTTCTCGAATTTTTTTTTCCAAGTGTTCCGCATTAGAACAATTAGCGGAAGGGACTTCCACCGCTGCGGAAGCCAAAAGCACTAAGGATTCCGACCAGAAAGGCCGCCGACGCCGAAAAGTTTAAAAATTGTTCTAAGTAAGTGCCGATCAGAAGAAGTTATTGTTTGGAATGCCGCTGTTGCGGAAGCCAAAGTCACTTGACTTCTGATGTGGGAAGATAGTCTACACCGCGAGGAAGTGGAGTTTTTCTAAGTGGTTTGGCGCCCGTCGGAAGGAATTAGTGTTCGTGCACACACCGTTGCGGAAGCCAAATTCACTAAGCTTCTGATGTGGAAAGTGTGCCGACGCCAGAAGTTAAAAATTTCTCTAAGACCGAAATCAGAAGAAGAAAGTGTTCCATGAGCCGTCGTTGCGGAAACGAAAGCATTAAGTCTTCTGACAAGAAAGACTGCTGACGCCGATTGGAAGAAGAAAGTATTCCGTGAGCCACCGTTGCGGAAACGAAAGCATTAAGTCTTCCGACGAGAAAGACTGCCGATGCCAATCGGAATAAGAAAGTGTTCCGTGAGCTGCCGTTGTGGAAGAATTAGTGGTTCCAAGAGCCGATTCTGCGGGTGATTTAGTCAAAGAGGAGCCAATTCTGCGGGAGATTTAGTGAAAAGAGGAGCCGATTCCACCGGAGATTTAAGGGAAATAAGATCCGATTCAATAGTGAAATGGGATCCGATTCTACAAAGAGATAATGTTGGGTTTTCAGTAGGATTTCTTAATGAATTTTGACCGTTTTTCAGTGGCTTTTCAGTGAATTTTCTAGGCTGAAAATGAGAAGATAGCAGCAAAGATAGACATTCTTTGATGAAGATAATCTAGTGTTTGGAAAAACTTGTAATGTTATAATTTTCCAAGAGAAGGTAAGTAATGCTAGTTTATATTAATGTTATGTACCTAACAGTTGTGTTAATAACACGTTTGCAGAGTCATAGTCCTCTTCCAGGGAAGTATTCCAGGTGGTGCAGTTTGACAAGTAAGTGGTGGATCAGTTATGAGAACCCATGATGGGTATGATGCTTAGGATTCTCATGAGCAAGCAAGAGATGCCATGGGAGAAAATGCCCGTAATAGAAATGATGACATTGAGTCTAATGGAAGGAGATTCCAAGAGACACCATCGGATGTTGCAGCCACTATGAGAAGTTTGATCAAGGCCCAGGAAGAGCAACATCAGTTGAATGCTGCTATGTTGCAGAGTTTGATAGAATTACATAGAAGGATAGACTCTGGACGAGGTATAGCAAGACCAGAAGGCAGTTAGAGTAGTACTAGGAGAAGGAGAAGGACTTCTAGTGGATCATCTGATTCTGAAGAATCCAGCGGGGATTCAAGTTCTTCTTCTCATAAAAGGAAAAGAAGGAGACACCATAGGGATCCCTCTCGGGATGAATTTAAGAAAGCTAAACCTCCTACTTTTGATGGTGAGATAAAGACTGGACAAGAAGCTAAAGCTTGGTTTCTTGGGATAAAGAAGCACTTTCAAATGCATGATTATTCAGGAAACATGAAGGCAAGAGTTGCCATATTCAATCTGAATGGAAGAGCATCCATTTGGTGGGAACACTTCAAGCAAGTAAAGAGGATCAGGGAAAGGAGACTTAAGTGGAAACAGTTCAAGAATTATTTCAAGCAAAAGTACCGCTCTGACAGGTATTATGATGACAAGATTAAGGAGTTCCGTGAGATGAGATTGGGACAACAGACCATGGAAGAGTATGCAAATAAGTTTTTGGAGCTATTGAAGTATGTTCGGTACATCAGGGATGAGAAAGTGAAGGTCTAGCTTTTTCTGAGTGGATTACCTCAGTCCTACAAAGATAGAATTGATTTTCATGAACCCAGAACTCCTGAAGAAGCAATAAGGAAGGCTAAGTATTTTTATGAGCAAAGCAAAGGTAAACCTGATTACCACAGGGCATGGAAGGACAAAAAGAACGAGAAGTTTGACCAAAGGAAGAAAGGTTTTAAACCTTCTAATTTCAGGAATCAGTAGAAGCAACCATCGCCAGCTACGAGTAAGCCAGTTGGAGTGGCAGGAGAAAAGCCTAAGGATCCACAATAGAATAGAGGACCACTCCAATGTTGGAAATGTGGAGGACCCCACATGCATAGGAATTGTCCACTCGAGAATGAGAGTGCAAGGCCAGCTTATAACGTACAAGAAGCAGAAATGATGGGTCAAGTAGCAAGGGTAGTCCCTAGGATTTATGCAGCATTGGAGGATCGCCAGGCAGATCACTAGTCAGCTGTGGTTGAAGTAGCAGATAAGATTGTTGAGTAATCTGTTTCTATTTTAATTGACCCTGGTTCTACTCACAGTTATATTACTCCTAGAGTAGTGGAGAATTGTGCTTTTAAGAAAGTAAAGCATAGGAAGTCTTGGTTAGTTCAGCTAGCCACTGGAACTAAGAGAAAGGTCAGTGAAGTGGTTGAGAAATGTCCATTGGTCATGGATGGATTGGCCACATGTGTAGATCTAAATGTTCTACCGCTTGGTTCCTATGATGTACTCATTGGAGTGGATTGGTTAGAAGCTCACAGGGTGAAGCTTGACTACAACAATAAGACTTTTGAATGCATGGATGAAGAAGGGAACCTAGTAGTTGTGAAAGGCATTCTAAAGGTGATTTCGGTGACGCAGGTTTCAGCAATGCGGTTAAAGAAGTTATGTAGGAAGGGTTTCTAGTTGTATGCAACTCAGATTTTGGAGGAAACGAGAGATGAAAATCCTAGGTTGGAGGACTATCAGGTGTTACAGGATTTCAGGGATGTGTTTCCTGATGAGATTCTAGGGATTACTCCAAAGAGGGACATTGACTTCACAATTGAACTTGTGCCAGGAGCAGCACCAGTGTCCAAGGCACCCTACAGGATGAGTACACCAGAGATGCTAGAGTTGAAGATGCAATTGCAAGAGCTGTTGGAAAAGAAGTATATCCGGCTGAGTGTGTCTCCTTGGGGAGCACCAGTTTTGTTTGTAAAGAAGAAAGATGGTACACTCAGGTTATGTATTGACTATAGACAGTTGAACAAGGTTACCGTGAAGAATAAATATCCTTTGCCTAGGATTGATTACCTCTTTGATCAAATGAGGGGAGCAAAGGTATTTTCCAAGATTGACTTAAGGTATGGTTACCATCAGGTAAGAATCAAGGATGAAGACATTCATAAGACAGCCTTCAGGACAAGGTATGGGCATTATGAGTTTGTAGTGGTACCATTTGGTCTCACAAATGCACCAGCTACATTTATGTGCCTTATGAATAGTGTCTTCAGCAGGTATTTGGACAAGTTTGTTCTTGTTTTCCTTGATGACATTCTTGTTTATTCTAAGAATGAGGAAGAACATGAAGAGCATTTAATATTGACATTGAAACTGCTTAGGGAGCATCAGTTGTATGCAAAACTAAGCAAGTGTGACTTCTATAGAGATAGAATTCAGCATTTGGGTCACATTATCTCAGAGGAGGGTATATTGGTGGACCCTGAAAAGATAGAAGCCATTGTGAATTGGCCTACTCCAAGAAATGCGACAAATGTGAGATCTTTTATGGGAATTGCAGGATACTACAGGAGATTCATTGAGGGATTCTCCAAAGTTGCACATGTTATCACTTCTTTGCAAAATAAGGGGATGGAGTTCGAATGGACATCAAAGTGTGAAGAGAGTTTCCACAGGTTGAAGAGTCTTCTCACTAGTGCACCAGTATTGAAAGTTGCAGATCCAAAAAAGTATTTGGTGGTGTGCACTGATGCATGTGGACAAGGGCTTGGAGGAGTCCTTATGCAAGACAACCACGTGATATGTTATGAGTCAAGAAAGTTGAAGGAACATGAGATGAACTATGCCACTCATGATCTAGAGCTTGCAGCCATAGTACATGCTCTCAAGATGTGGAGGGATTACTTGATGGGCAGGAGATTTGAGCTCAGAACAGACCATTGTGGTTTGAAGTATCTATTTGATCATCCTACTCTGAATGCTAGGCAAGCAAGATGGCTGGAGTTTTTATGTGAGTTTGATTTTGAAATCAGGCACATAAAGGGAAAATAGAATAAGGTAGCTGATGCACTCAGCATGAAGATGCAAGGAATGCATGTGGCATCTCTTAGTATTTGTCAATCAGATTTGGGGTAGCAAATTGTTGGTCATGTTGCTGGAGATGAATTGTATGAGCAGGTAAAAGACAAATTGCAGCAGCAAGGTCTTGAGAAGAGGTATGAGGGATAGAAATTGGAGGAAGATGGACTTCTCACATATAAAGGTAGAATTTATATTCCATAGGTAGTAGATTTGAGGAGAGTTGTTATGGATGAGATCCATCAAGCTCCGTATTCTGGTCACTAAGGATATCAGAAGACAATTGCTACAGCTAGAAAGCAGTACTTTTGGCCAGGAATGAAAAAGGATATGGCTGAGTACATTTCAAGGTGTATGAAATGTCAAAAGGTAAAGGTTGAGCATCAACACCCTACAGGTTTATTGCAGCCTTTGCCCGTTCCAGAATGGAAATGGGAAGTTATTTCCATGGATTTTATTACAGGATTGCCAATGACTTGGAGACAACATGATTCTATTATGGTTGTGGTAGACAAGTTGACAAAGGCAACACATTTTATACCGGTTAAGTCTACCCATAAGACGGATGACATTGCAAGGATCTTCATGAAGGAGATATTCAAATTGCATGGATTACTTAAGGCAATAGTCTCTAACAGAGATGTCAAGATCACTTCCAACTTTTGGAAAGGGTTGTTTGCAGACCTGGGTACAAAGATAAACTTTAGCACTACATACCATCCTCAGACAGATGGGCAGACAGAGAGAGTTAATCAGGTGCTTGAAGACTTGCTTCGCATGTATGTAATGGACAAACCAACCAAGTGGGAAGATTACTTACACTTGGTAGAGTTTGCTTATAACAATGGATAGCACGCATCCTTGGGGATGAGTCCATATGAAGCTTTGTATGGAAGAAGGTGTAGGACACTAGTGACTTGGGATAATCCAGTGAACAGGATTCTGCTTGGGTCAGAATTGCTCAGGGAGGGCAAGGAATAGTTCCTTGAAGCTTGGTAGTTGTGCCAAGTTGTCACCGAGATACTATGGGCCATTTGAAGTGCTTGAAAGAATAGGGCCAGTTGCATAAAGAATTGCATTTCCTGCTAGCACTAGAGCTCATAATGTTTTTCATGTTTCTTTGCTTAAGAAATATGTACATGACCCTAACCATGTGATAAATTGGGATGTGATTCAGGTGGAACCTGAGGGAGAGTTCTGAATCGAGCCAATGCGCATCCTCAACAGGAAGATCACAATGCTTCAGAACCGAGCCATAGGGGAGGTAAAGGTGCAATGGGAGCACTTCAAACCTGAAGAGGCTACATGGGAGCTAGAGGATTCCATGCGATTGGCACATCCATTTTTGTTCAATTTTGCGAAACACTGAGGCGATGCCAGTGTAGTATTTTGTTCAATTTTGTAAGCATTGAGGACAGTGCTATTGAAGGGGGAGGAGAATGTCACACCCTCGGTTTTGACCCCATTGCATTAGATGTATATGATGTATATATTGTAAACGATTATGGTGCGGAGCTAAAGGCCAAGGCCCCACCATTGATCGGTCATACTATGTTTTGGATTTAAAATTGTCACCAATGGTATATCGGGGCATGCGGCATATATTATGTTTGTCATCATGTAAATATGCATCTATAATTAATTAAAGGAACCCGACCAGCTACGATCGTGGCAACTAAAATGAGAAAGGGGCATGATTTTCACAATGATAAGGGTGGGGAATTTGTCAAACGTTGGGCCAATGAGGGAAAATACCCATGTGTCTTCTTTCGTTGCTCTACCCAACCACTTTCATAGAAGAATGGCTGCTGGTGGTTGAGGTAGTTAATTGTTTTGGGAGTGGGGTGGCAAGACTGTTAGTCCTCACCCACACACACACTCCACCAGCGTTGAACCTCATGATGGGTAGGGAATGAAGGGCCCTTCATTCATTCTCCTCACTCACGCAGACATTCTTCTCTCTCCACGCCTATGCTGAACACTCACGCACTTTCATTTTCACGTCCTCCCTGTAGGTTGTTCATCCTCATGCAGGGACCATATACTGTCCATTATCCTCACGCACAGGTATTCTTCTGTTTTGGACTCTCACAATGAGCTGGGAGCTGCATGCTTCATCCATGATTTGCTGTGTTGCAGTGGTCTCCCTTATGTGGTGATTGTCGTGGTTTTCTTTATTTTCTGGGACGGGAGTCTGCTCATTTCATGCACAGTTTGGAAGTTTGCATTTTTCTCTTCCTCTGCGTGGTGTATATGTGTTTTCTTGGTGCTTTCGTTGCCCAGGATGGGCTGTGTTTCCCCACGGCTATTGTGATTTGTGCTCACTGAGTACATTTCGCGGCTGTTACTTTTCCCCATGTTCACTGATATGTTTGGGACTGTGTAATACGTTTGGGACTCGTTTTCTCTGTTTAAGCTGTGACAACTGATTCAATTGCGTGTGTGCAATGGTTGGTCTTCAGACCCTATAAGGAGCAGGGATGGGGGATTAGTTTTGCTTGACAAACCTAGTGGCTGGAAGCCACACAGACAGAGCTAGAGGGATGGCCTTCTTCTCCATCACCCCTTAATAGCACTAGAAGGGAATGTAGGGCCTGAGGGATTGTGCAGCAGAGAAGGGACTGATTCCTTGTGTTGGGTGTGTTTGGGTGTCTTAGAGGTCAGGCTAGTTCTGGTGTAGGTGTTCTTGCCTCTGTAATGAGCTCACCAGCTTAGCATTAAGCCTTTCCCACTCCTGGATGGCCTGATAAACCCAACTGTGTTGGATTGGCTATGTTTGTGTATGATTGGCTATGTGTCAGCCTGCTAGTTCCCTTAATCCTTGGAAAATCATGCCCAGCTTGGGGGTGGCAGCGCTGTTGAGAGATCAAGGAGCACGTTGGCCTATGGTTGGGTGCAACGTTGCAGCGACGTAGCTGGTTGCGGAACAACCTCTTCATAAGATAAGTGATCTTGTCCATTTTACTTCTGCAACCATAATTTATTTTAATGTAAAGGATGAACATGTTAAATGCATGCATGTCTGAATGTTGTTGATTTCCGCTGTGAATGATGATTAATTGCATATGTGTATGTTTTACTTCACTGCATTTCCTCTCAGCATTTTGTTTCAGTAATTCAAGTGCATACATATGTTCATGGGGCTCTTAGCCTGGATGGTTAACGCCATGGGGGCGCGTCCTCTTTTCCCTTCGGAGCCATGGGGATGTGACAAAATTGCCGATAACAATCAAAATATGAAACGTTTTATGTATTCTAAACCTGATTTTTACGGTTTCGGTAAAATCTTAGCTGTATTTGACGGGTAAACTGACCCATGATGGGCATTTACCCGTCAAATTCCGTCCCCTGCCGTAACCACGAATATATATTGCCCAAGCACATGAACTTATTTTTTAAAGAAAATCATTGATCATAACATAAGTTTGATTAGAGGTTAAGGTTGGTTATTAGCTGTTGAGTTGTGGTTTGAAGGGAACGATAAAAGTTTATGGAAATAATATGTTGTGAAATTAACTATTAGTAATGTTCGGTTACATGTATCGAGTGAGAGATTGGTATGGATACATTCTCCAACCATGGTTTTTGGGTATAGTTATTTGATTTAAGAAGAAGTAAGTGGCAAGAATTATTGGTGGTAATGGTTGGTTTTGTTAGCTAAAATCGAGCTGACTAAACTTGAGTTTACCGCTCAATTAATATTAAAAATTAAATTTTCACTTTTTCACGCCGACCTCTTTTTTCTTTTGTACTTGTCGGGTGAAACTTGTCTATCTCTCGACTATACAATTCTATCAACTTTGGTCGGTCTTTTGACTCGACTAATTTACTTCGGCTTACTTGTCGGTTCTACCGACTTCAACCTCTAAGTTGGCTGACCTTTTTGACCACTCAAGTCAGCTGACCTCTTCGACCTCTCAAGTCGGCTCACTCAACCGACCTTGTCGGTTCACTTTGGTTGAAATCTACAGAGTATGTTTCTTAGTCTAAAAGAATTAAGAAATTACAAATGCTTTTCACTTGTGAGTAAGATGAATTAAAAATGGATACATTAACAATTCCAAAGAATTGATAAAAATATATTCCCAAATACGTAGGAAGACTTGAGCCTACCAATGTGTCATAAAACCTCGAACTTTCACGCGGTGAAAAATTTATGGGTTCTTTGATATTTCACTTAACTGGTAAATTTAAACAACATTTACACAAGTAAATATGGAAATAATGTGTGGCCAAATAAACATGCATTCAACCATAAACTATTTCATATATATAACTATGTGGAAATAACAAAGGTATTACAAACTTGTCTGTCCAAACTTGTCTGCTCATCGATTGATCCTTTTACGGAGCTTCGTCTCTTCGACTGAATCACATACACACGAGCTTGAGCTTCAACTTCTCTTTTCTCACCCTCGAGTTCTCTCTTTAGTTCTGCTATCTAGTGACTAATTTCTAACTTGATTTACAATTTTCTTCTTCTATTTATAGGCAACCTAAAAATTGCTTCTACATGAGTCGACTGACTCACCGTTAAAGACTGTAATAACTATCTACCTAACAACTTAGCTTCATAAATAAATTTGATTGGTTTACATTGTCGAATCATGGACTCTTCCATCTTGTGAGACTGACCGACAAGATCTTGACTGATACAGATTCTGACAAAGTCAGTTGAGAGTTAGGTATGGATCTGTGAGTGATTAATATTTCCAACACTCCCCCTTAATTATGAGCAGATGGGTGTTTTTTTAAAACAAAAATTTACAAAATGTTTTAGATCTTAGACATGCTTTGTTCATGACAGAGTTCACTATGGATAACTTGTCATTCCAAGATAACTACGTAGATACTGAAAAGTATCATTTTCCAATGGTTTTGTAAAGATGTCTGCAAGTTGATCTTCAGACTTGCAAAATTGCAAACAAATTTCCTTGTTGTTCACCAACTCTCTTATGAAATGAAACCTTGTGTTGATGTGCTTGGTTCTCTTGTGAAATACATGATTCTTTGATAATGATATGGCTGAATTGTTCTCACAGAAGATGCTTGTCGGTTCTTGATGGTTCTATGACAAGTATTTTAACACTCTCCCCATCGAGACAGATTGACATGTAGTACTTGTCACTACAACATATTCTACTTCAGCTGAAGATAGAGTTACTATGGGTTGTTTCTTTGAAGCCCGTGAAACAACACCTGTACCAAAATGAAATGTGTACCCAGATGTGTTTTTCCTGTCATCTATGATTCCTCCATTGTCGCTGCCAGTGTTGCCAATGAGCTTATAATTTTCTAAGGTTGAATACATAATGCCAAGGTCTTTTGTGCCGCTTACATACCTCATAATTCTTTTACCTGCTTGCCCATGTGATTCTTTTGGTGAATCCATGAACCTTGAGACCATACTTACTCCATACATAATGTCTATTCTTGTCACTACCAAATACATAAGGATGCCAACAAGCCTTTTGTGCAGCGTAGGATCGACAGTGGATCCTTCATCATCATTGCTCAATTTTAAACCTATTATTACTGGTGTTGGGGCTGTCTTGCAATTAGACATGTTAAATATTTTTAAAAATTCACTTGCATACTTTGTGTGTGATATAAAAATACCAATTTCAGACTGCTGAAATTCAATTCCCAAAAAAAAATTCATAAGCCCCAGATCAGTCATTTCAAATTCACTTTGCATGAATGCTTTAAAATCTGCTATGCCAAAATCACTAGTAAATATTAAATAATCTACACAAAAGTAGACAATTAACATCTTACCTTTCTCATCCACTTTGGTGTACAATGTCAACTCACTTTCACTTCTATGAAATCCATTTTCAGTGAGATAGGAATCAATCCGACTGTACCAAGCTCTAGGAGCTTGCTTCAAACTATAGAGTTCATTTTTCAGCCTATAAACTTTATTCTCTTGACCTAGAACTTCATACCCTTGTGGTTGTTCCACATATACTTCTTATTCTAAATAGCCATTTAATAATGCCGACTTGACATCCATTTGATTAACATGCCAATGGTTTTGTGCAACAATGGCCAAAACTGTTCAGACTGTATCCATGCATGCAATAGGTCCAAACATTTCATTGAATTCGATGTCGGGTTGCTGAGTGAACCCTCTTGCTACCATTATTGCTGTGTGCTTTTGCACATTCCCATCAGCATCTTGCTTTGTCTTATAAATCCGTTTGACATTGATTACATATTTGTCTTTTGGTACATCAACTAGTTCCCATGTCTGCTTCTTCTCAATGCATTCTATTTCTTCATCCATGGCTTGTGTCCATACTTCTTCTTGAACAACTTCTTCAAATGTTGGTGGATCATATAAAGGAGAAAATAATGCAAAGAGAGAGAATGAATTTGGTGTACCATCTTCATATATCTCTTACAGACAACCGGTTTTGTCGATTTCGACCTTGACAAAATGCTTAGTGGAGTCTCCTGTCCTCTTGGTGTGCTTGTTGGTGTAGCTTGAGATGCTACTTGTGTCAATGGTATTTGTGCTGAACCATGTTTTGGTGTCATGGGAGTCGACGGTGCCGCGACCGGTTGACTTACATGTGGTGTTTGAACCACTTCCTCTTCCATATCATCATTGTCGACATTCGACACAATCTTGACATTTATGTTGACGGTTCCATCCAATGATTCATTCTAGACCGATTATCACTTTCCTTGTGACAGGATCATACAACTTGTATGATTTTGTGTCTTCTCAGATAATCGACAAATATATATTTATGTCCCTTCTTGTCTAGCTTCCTTCTCAGCTCATCTGGAACATGAGCATATGCAACACAACCAAAAACTTTTAAATGTGAAATAGTATAATTCATACCAGTCCATGCTTCTTAGGGAACTTTGTTATTCACAATCTTTTTCAGACACCGGTTCATAATGTATACGGCAGAAGTGACTGCTTCTCCACAATAATCATTTGGCAAATGCTTGGCTGCCAACATGTTGCATGCCATATCCATGATGGTTTTGTTCTTTCTTTCGACAATACCATTCTACTGAGGTGTATATCGTGTAGTGAATTGTTTTTGTATGCCATGGGTCTTGCCAAAATTTAGAAATTCATTTGAAACATATTCACCTCCTCTGTCGGTCCTTAAGATCTTGATACGGTCTCCACTCCGGTTCTCCACAAGTGCCTTGAACTGCTAAAAATAACTAAATGCATCAAATTTATGTTTCAGAAAATATACCCATGTTTTTCTTGAGTAATCATAAGTAAAAGTTAGAAAACATTTGCAGCCACCAATGGATGATGTCTAGATTGGACCACAAATATCAAAGTGCACAATTTCAAGTGGTGTGCCTACTCTATAAGACTTTTCGATCGGAAAAGTCTCTCTATGTTGCTTTCCAAAAATGCAGCCTTCACAAACCCTCTCTGGCGTGTCGATCAATGGTAATCCTTTTACCATATTTTTCGTGTGCAGTAGCTTTAGCCCACCAAAAGTTAGATGTCCAAATATGAAATGCCACAACCACGATTCATCCTAAACATCTGTCTTAAATGCAACTTGCAAATTAGCACTGCTGCTTTCTTTCTTGTTGAGGAGCTCGACTATTTCTTTACTTTCTTCCTTGAATGCAACTCTTGTATTTTTCTTCCCTTTCATGTCGGGAACTATTCTTAGTGGAAACAAGCGATTGCTTGTCATTGGTCGCTTGGATGCTTGTCTTTGATCACACAACGATCATCTTCCTTGTAGACTCTATAGCCTTTTTGTATCAACTATCCAATGCTTAACAAATTATGTTTCAAACCTTCAACATGATAGACATCGGGGATATACTTACTCTCCCCCTCTTTGGTTAGAATATCAACAGTGCATTTTCATAAGACAATAACTTGGACATTATTTCCAAGTGTAACATCAATTTGAACTAAATTGTCTAGACTAGAAAACAAATTTAAATTACTAGTCATGTGGTTTCTACACCCTGAATCCAAGTATCATATGTCATGTGGACTTTCTTGAACAGCATTGCATTCGAGTGGAGATGTTGAAGCCATTAACATTGCACTTGTCGAAGTGGTGGTACTCGTTGACTGATTGGGGATTTGCCTTCCTTGGTCATATTGTTTCTTCCTGCAATCATATGCATAATTACCAAACTTCTTACAATAATGACATTGGATTTTTTATTTGTCAAACCTCTGGCCACTTGGCTAACTTGGGTTCTGATTGTCTTCTCTACCACCAACATTTACAGGACTTTTTCCTCGTCCTCCTCTTGAAGAACTTATTCCTTTGCCTCTGAAGTTGTTTCTCCCCTTACCTCTACCACAGCTTATGGATGACTCTTCTTCGAATGCACCTTCCAGTGATGTTTGTTTTCTATTGAGTGTGTGTTCATGATTGATGAGTGAAGCTTACAACTCATCAATGGTAAATGTTGACATGTGTGTGTGTTCTTCTAAGGTCACAAGCAAGTTTTCAAATCTTGGGGGAAGACTTCTAAGAATTTTTTCAACAAACCTTTGGTCTTCTATGGCTTCTCCATGATATTTCAGTTGGTTTATCAAACCAACAACTCTCGTGTAGAATGTGTCTATAGTCTCTAAATATTTCATGGACAAAGATTCAAAGTCTCTTCTCAGAATCTGCAACTGGGATGTTCTTACCTTATCCAAACCTTGATAGGAAGTCTCCAATGTATCCCATGCCTGCTTAGCATTGGTTTTTGCTGCTACTCTTGGGAGTATGCTTTCATGCATAGCTTGATGTATGTAGAACGAAACCTTTACATCTTTATTCCCTTGTTCCCTCAAGACGTCTTTCTCACCCTGTGTGAGATTGTTATATGATGTCATGTTTGCTAGTTCTGCATAGCCATGCTGGATTATCTCTCACACATCTTGACCTCGAAACAAATCCTTCATAGTTAGAGACCAGTATTCATAATTATTTCTTGTAAAAATGGGAGTTTTCCATGAACGAGAAGTGGAAGCCATTTTAAAATTTTTAATTAACTTTCCTTAGAAAATTAATTTTCCACCTTTTAAGACAAGATTTCTTTCCTAAACCTTTCTTTGATATAAATCTTGCTGTGATACCATTTAGCCAAAACCGAGCCGACTAAAATTGAGTTTACTGCTAAGTTAATATTAAAAGTTAAATTTTCACCTTTTTCACAGTGACCTCTTTTTCCTTTTCTACTTGTCGAGTGAAACTTGTCTATCTCTCGAATAGACAAGTTTGTCAACTTTGGTCGGTCTTTCGACTCGATTAATTTACTTTGAATTAATTGTCGGTTCTACCAACTTCAACCTCTAAGTAGGCTCACCTCTTCGACCACTCAAGTTCGTTGACCTCTTCGACCTCTCAAGTCGGCTCATTCAACCAACCTTGTCGGTTCACTTTGGTCGAAATCTACAGAGTATGTTTCTTAGTCTAAAAGACTTAAGAAATTACAAATGCTTTTCACCTGTGAGTAAGATGAAGTAAAAATTGACACATTAACAATTCCAAAGAACTTATAAAAACATATGCCCAAATATGTAGGAAGACTTGAGTCGACCAATGTGCCGTAAAACTTCGAACTTTCACGTGATAAGAAATTTTTGGGTTCTTTGATCTTTCACTTAACTGGAAAATGTAAACAACATTTACACAAGTAAATCTGGAAATAATGTGCGGCCAAATAAACATGTATTCAACCATAAACTATTTCATATATATAACTATGCGGAAATAACAAAGGTATTACAAACTTGTGTGTCCAGACTTGTCGTCTCACCAACTGATCCTTTTACAGAGCTTCGACTCTTCGACTGAATCACATACACACAAGCTTGAGCTTCAACTTCTCTTTTCTCACCCTAGAGTTCTCTCGTGAGTTCTCCTATCTAGTGACTAATGTCTAACTTGATTTACAATTTTCTTTTTCTATTTATAGACAACCTGAAAATTGCTTCTACATGACTCGACTAACTCACCATTAATAACTATCTACCTAACAAATTAGCTTCAGAAATAAATTAGAGTTGTTTACATTGCCGAATCGTGGACTCTTCCCTCTTGTCAAGTCCCTCTTGTCAAACTGACCAACAAGATCTTCACTGATATGAGAGGTACAGATGTGCTAGTGATTAATATTTCCAACACGTTTGGGATATAATTGCTTTTTGAAAACAAAGATTTTCATACTCTTTCTATTGTTTCTATTATTGAATAAGGCATTAATATGGGATATGTTGCAAAGGGAAAGCATATAAAGTTTATTAAATTGTTATCTATACAAAAATGACGAAGAATTCAATCTTCATGAATAACCATAAATTGTAGTGATACCATGTGTGTAACGTCGGAAATAAAACTGAAATTAAAAGTGCATAACATTTGGAAAGAGGATCCTGGAATATTTAAAATCATGGAATTCAAATGATTCCTTCAAAAAGAGTAGAGATGGTTTTTATTGATAATCACATAGGGGATTTGGTTAGCTAGGAATACTAGTTGTTTTGAAGATAATTATCCTTTCTTATAAGGTAGCGCATCAGTTTGGGAAGACATAATTACTTCACTCTAGATAAAGTCCAAATTAACACACTCATGGTGATTGAGAAGTCTTTTGATGAGGATAAGTGGTGCGCTTATCTTGATGGAGCAGTACGTGATCCTAGAAGATGCTGAGCTGGTGTGATTTTATATTTTTGAAGAAATATAGTATTGATTTTAAAGATGGATGGAATAGCTATGAACAGCTGAGTGCATTTTTATTATTATTGTGGTTAGCAATTGATCATGGTATAAATTTCTTAAAAATATTTAATTAGTCTTAGCTTATAATATGTTGGATTACTAGAGAAAATAGGATGTAAGCAATGTAACTAGATTAGTTTGGCTTTGGAAGAGACTCAAAAAGATTAAAACAAATGATGAATACTGTTCAATTACAACATATCTTTCATGAAGTTACGCTAGATGAATTTGCAAAAGCAACCACTCATATGGAAGAAGGTCAATAGCCTATTGAAAAAATAAAAAAAATGATATCTCGACGCCATTCATGCATGTCACTTTTTGTGATATTAGATGATAAATCCGTCAATTTTCAACAATATGGAAAAGTAGAAAGCACTTGCTGAAGTTTTGTATTGAAGCAGTCTTTGCTCAAACGTGAGATTTAAACAGTGACTTTTTAGTCTAGAGTATATAAGGAATATTTTGATGAACAGGATTTAATTGTTTTTATTTATGAAGGTTTGTTGAAGAGATTAGTATTTTGTTTTGTATGATGAGTATATTGAAGATTAAGTGAATATGTGATCTCAGGATTGAGATAATATTTTGGTTATGTGATAGGTTTTAGACTTTGTTTGAATCTGGTTAGTTATTACACATGAGATGCGCATGCATTTAAATGGTTTGCATTTGAAAGAATGCAAATACAGTAAATGCATTTTAAATAATATAATATAGTTGTAAATGTTTAGTAATATAGTTGTAAATATTTTTAAAGAAAAAAGAAGAAGAAGTTCAAAGCCATTTCCAACCTTGGCATTTTATAATGCTTATTTTCTAGTAAAATTGAAATTGTAGAGTGGATCAAATCCTCTAACAACCTTCACTTTCTTTTAACGTTAAATTTTTCTTATTAATCAAGCCTTCTTGGCAATTCAAATTTTCTTGAAGTTAATCTTATGTAACGTTTAAAAATAGCGTTAAAACGTTATTTTTTCAGAACCTTAAAACGTAAATTTTTGTCTAACGTCCATGTTTTAGAACGTTAAATTTTTCTTATATATAAAAACCAGGCCATACAAAATTTCGACCTGTATCATCGAACCTTTGAAATCAGTACTGCTGACAAACAAGGTAAAAAATGAATGCGTTATAGTTTTCTTAGAAGATTATAATAATAGGATGACCGTGTAAATTGTAAAGAAGATTTTTGTAATGATCGAGTCGTCAAGTTTTGTTTCATTGCTGTTACAGCCATTTCATTTCAGGTAAAATCCAATATCATGGCACGGAGATCGAGGAGGTTGGCACTGCAGCCAGAGAGGGTAAACCAGAAATCGTCATAGTTTTCGTTTTAGATTTTAAATTAAAAACAGTAAAGAAGATTTCTGTAATTCTCTGGTCTTCACGTTTTGTTTTATTCATTTCATTTCAGGTAAATCGCAATATCGTGCCACGCAGGTCAGAGAGATTGGCAGTGGTGCGAGAGCAGCAGACTATTCCCGATCTTCCAGATATTCCAGACGATGTCATTCGAGAGTGCTTTCTTAGAATGCCGTTTGAATCACAGTCTAAG
>LPNX011118286.1:128123-233502 GCA_001517045.1 Pseudotsuga menziesii
TTCGAGCGTCCGTGATAATTACATAGTCCTTTTGGATCTTTGTAATTGCACGGTTCTTTTGGTAACTTTATATTTGTATCATGCTTTGGCATGGAATTTGTAATTGATAGGCACATTGGGTTATAATATTTGTGAGACAGTAAATTTAATAGCGACAAATTTCCAGAGATTTATATGGTATTTAAGTTTTTTTAATTAATAATTATAGAAAATTAAACTTTACGCTCTTTCATCTACAAATTTCTGTTGGAATAAAGATGAATTCATATGCGTTCGAAGAATCATTGCAGGGTTGTATGTATCTCACAAGATCTAGTGTTTGAGATGTAACATTTCAGGATCTAGTTTGCTGTGTCATTTTGAACTATATATTGCAATCATTTTTATTTGATAAATGAATCGGTTTATACATTCCAGATTGTATAAGTGAGCCTCTGTGGTTTTCCTTGACTTCTGTTATTTCTTAGTGTTTGAGATGTAACATTTCAGGATTTAGTTTGTTGTGACATTTTGAGCAATATATTGTAATCATTTGTCTTTGATAAATGAATTGGTTTATACATTCCTGCATGTATAAGTGGGTCTCTGTGCTCTGCCCTTCACTTCTGTTATTTCCTAGTATTGAAAAATAAAATTTAATATTTGATTGAATGTAACAGAGGGTTTTAACTTAATCTTGTTTCAAGTTAATCTTAATATAATTGTATGTTTCTCAGAACAAAATACCAATTTTTTAATCTCAAATTTTGTTTTTTTAATATATAAATTAATTAAATTTATAAAAAAGCAAGTCTAAATTCTACAATCCTAGCCCATGATCTAAATTCGAAATTTGTTTCTGCTGCATCTTTTATATAAAAATATTTGTTTACACATCTTTAAATTTAAAAACAAATCTAAATTCTACAATCTCAGCACAGGGATTTAAATTCGATATTTGTTTCTGTTGCATCTTTATAGAAACGCTGTAGTATATCCAGACACATTATTATTTCTCTTTGCTGGTATTTTTTTGTTGATTAAAAAAGAATAAAAAATATATATATAATTTGGGACATTGAATGTATTTATTTTAATGATTAGATGAGACTAGGATTATCACAAACTTTGATATATTGGATTCAGAGGAGAATAAGAAAGGAAGAAATTTTTGGTTTGCTTTAAAATTTCTTGAAATTCTTGAAGATAAGCTTTTCTACCTAAAGATAGCTTTGGCAAGTTAAGAGGTTAGAAAGGTTTGTATTATAGCAAATATTATGAAACTGATATTGTGGGTGTAACTAAGTTAGTGTAAGAGAAATTAATTTTGATACTCAAAGTTATAGACTCACAAAGATAGAAATCTTTTCTAGTAAGAGCATCTTAGGAATTATCCAAGGTCTTGTTTAACTATAAAGCTCATGAAAGTTTATTCTTATCCTGACTATGTTAATTTTCTTCTTTGACATAGTTAATACCTATAAATACTTCTAAACTTATAAACATATTTAAATACTTCTTTAAAATATTTTAATTTCTTTTAATCTATAAATCTTTTTTCAACCATATTTTCTCTTTATGACTTGATTGATTTGAAAGCAATTTTAATAAGTCTCACAACTGAAGCCTCTTTTTTTATAGAATTGTGTTAATAAAAATATAACTTTGTTATTAAAACTCTTACTATTTACATTTAAATTTAACTAATAAACCTTAATCTACCAATCTTTTTAGTTACAAAGAATTATAATTTTTACATTTTTTATATAAAACGTTCATACAAATTTATTTTGTAATAATAAATTATAATTTCTCACATGCCACAGGGCATTCTACAAAACAACTTATGTTTCGAATCCTTGGAACTCTGGACCGGTTAATTCATAAGCATATCTATTAACAAAAATAAATAAATAAATAAAGCAAAACATAACCAGTAAATATTTTCAACCATTAAACCAACCTAACACCCTGCTTGTCACCGAGGTCAGAATGGACAAAGAGAAGTTCTTTTTATAGTAAAAAACAAAAAAGAGAACGAGAAAACCTGAGTCATAGTCACATGAATACATAAACATATTTTACCAAAGACAAGAACAAGCATGTAGCATAGAACTGTAGGAATCCCATAATTAAATAAGATCTTCCGAATTCTCTTATAAAAAAATAAAACATAAAATTTTAATATAAACCTAGGCTACCCAAATACATGCTGCATCCATTTTAGAACATGAAAGAAGCAGCCCAAACTGTACCTTCCCTATGTAATTATTTTTTTATTACGCCATGTAATTCATGATTCCTTGGAATCAAATGTAGTAGCGTAGTAACTTAATAATAAAGTCAAGTTTTATTTAGCATGTTTTGATGGTGTACTATGTCAAGCTTTCCAGGTTACACTACTTTGTGATAATAGATATCTTTAAACAGTTTGACGTTGGTTTTTAGTTTTGTGCACTCATGAGTTACGAAGGAAAGAGGTCATGCTCTTAGTCTTTTAAGACTAATGCCTAACCTTTAATTCTTGCAGTGTATGTGGTGAGATCCCTTCTTGAATTATTCTGCGGAGGAGAACAACTTATCCTAAAACAGGAACGAGGAAAGATGACCTGTCTCGACTTTGGGAATAATAACCCATAATTAGGGAAGGGGTTCTATCTAATAACTAAATGATATATTCCACCTATCTTACCATGCAAAAACCCTAACTGAAAATGCAAACAATAATCCTAGAACATATGTTAAACTTTATAAGTCTCCACCTTGGATAGGAGACATGGCATGCAATAATAATAAACATTACATTACCCTATGAAGCGTGCTTTAGTTGGTGAGTATTATACGCCTTGAATCTGGTTTTTCTCTTTAAATGACAAGGCTAAAGGTCTAACTCTTGGAACAAAAGTCGATGAAATCCAGGGGCATGGGTTGCGACTTAAAGTCTTTCACATACAGCCCATGTGATTGCATTAACTCCTCGAGATGGGGGCCAGATAGAGAGAGGGATGCAAAACCCTAGGGTTCCAATGTGTCGTGAAAGTTCTACTTGTTCTTTGGGAGAAGTTGTTGATACTTTCTTCATGGCCTTAGGATCTCGCCTTTGCTCCACTTCGTTTTTTTACAGTCTGCAAAAGGAGGGGAGTGTTGAAGATTAACACTTACAATTAGTTTGTAAGTAATAAGGTTGTGATAAATTCTAGTTATACAACCGTTATTCAATGTATTGTAATGAAATAAATAAGTGCTAGCTTCAGTATGAAAGCTGCACCCTCCAGTTAATAAAATTTCTTGTTTAGTTCTTAGTCTTTTCACTTTAATCTTGCTGCCCATGATTTCTTAACATGATATCAGAGCTTGGACAACCCTGAATCTCTCAGGAGAGTGGCTGGAAGATGAGTTTTTTATAATCATGATCACTATATTAGAATATCATCAGTGTATAGATTTTTATTTGTGAAAATATCTGTCTACAAGGATTGAAGTTGTTACCCATAATATTTATTATTATTTAAATATGTATATTATCAACGCAGCAATCTGTAGATGGCAAGTCTTACAGGAGAAAAGAAACAGAACTTCATTCAAAACGCGGTGTGGAAATCTCTTTCCTGACTTGGCTGCTGTGATTGCTCCGACTATAAATTCTTGGACGAGCTCACCATCCATTTATTTCCTGTACCATTCTGCCTAGTCTCCAAGTACTACCACAAGTTTTATAATTTCTTGTGGACGAATGCGAGTCTCGTGTTGGAAGTGGCTGAAAACCAGTTTGGACTGAACAGAGAAGAAGCCTGCAATAATCTTCTGTTTTACATCGCCTTCAACGCCTTCCGGGGACTACAAGTTTTTACGACGAATATGGTCAAATATATTGCTGCGGCCGGGTATGACTTTAATGGAAATTTCATCAATATATCATTATGCATGCTGGAGTTGTTGCTGTGAAATTTTTTTTTATAATTATGTCAAATTAATTCAAGTCAAGATAATTTGCTCAGATTTCTTCTTTACTATATGAAGAAGTTAATACAGTGTAACTCAATATGGATTGTTGTCCAAGTAATTTGGGAGTTGTGGTCTAGGGAAGGATCCCTCACTAGTTGCTGAGGTTAAGCGACATGTGGATTGTCCAGTAATTTGACTTCGGGAGATCTGTGATTCTGGAGTTCAGGAAGGTTGAATCCGGGAACTCGAGAATCCAACTCGGGAATTCTACCTTTACTAGGGTGATGAGACAACATGATGGAGTACATGCAAAAATCTTTACCAAGGTGATGAGACAACATGATGGAGTACATGCAAAAATTTGATTTTGTAGAGAAGAAAATAGAAATATACTTCATAAGTTCTTTATTTTATGTTATTATGTCAATCAAATTTTTAAGTTTTTTTAAATTGTATTGTTAAGAGGGTGTGAAGTTTTTTAATTTGTATTGTTAAGAGGGTGTGTTGAAGATTAACACTTACAATTAGTTTGTAAGTAATAAGGTTGTGATAAATTATAGTTATATAATTGTTATTCAATGTATTGTAATGAAATAAATAAGTGCTAGCTTCAGTATGAAAGCTGCACCCTCGAGTTAATAAAAATTTTTGTTTAGTTTTTAGTCCTTTTACTTTATCTTGGTGCCCATGATTTCTTAACAGGGAGGACCCTAAAACCTTGGCCCTCGACCTTCTTTAACACGGTCCAAATCTGAAACCTCAATCCCATGAAATTGTCAACCTCGCTGAGGTTTCAATTGAGGTAACTTGTTTGACAGTTTTGTCAATTTAAAGAAATTTCTCTTACCCAGACGGTTTTTTTTTTAATATTATATTAACTTGCATATAGTTTTTATGTGGAGATGGTTTCCTGGTAGGCTTTTTGGGACAACACTTATTGGAGAAAGCTAGCCGCAGAAACTTTGCAGCCCTAAAGTTCATGACTTCCCCCTTTGTGGACTCTGTGGCAAAACTTAATGTCTTGCCGGTGTTCAACCTTATAAGTTAGGATTTTATCCGGGAGGCTGTGGATGAAAGTGTTTCTGTAAGGGTTCCTTCGAACTCTGTGGAGTCTTTTTTTACCATGCCACATATTTCTGGTTTCAAGGTTGTTGGTATTGTATTGGTTTTTATCTTGCATGATCCTCTTACAGTTTTTGTACAAATTTCTTTTTTTAATATATATATTTATAGCGGTGAGTCCTTTTGCACTGTTTTAAAAAAAATAAGGCCGTAATGCCTGTCCATGAAGTGTGACCCAGAGGTGGTTTTAATAATAGTTGTCTTTGAATAGTTATGGCTGTGAGCCTTTACTCTGTTTATTTCTATTTTTGGGCTTAGAAGCCACTCTTAGCACTGTTTTGGTTAACTTGAAAAAGCAAGAAATGTATTTTTGAAATAACTAGAACCATTTTTTTTTTAAATGCAGAAGAGTATTAGAGTGTTCTTGTTTTGTGTAATGTGACTCTTCAAAGAAAAGCTTCTTATTTCTTCTTTTTCCTCTCAATATTTAAGTATGTTGAGAATAGGATACGCTGTCTTCACTGTTAAACCTTCAATTAGCTAAGCTACTACTACTGTGGGTTGATTGTAGTTTGTTATGGAAATGAGTTTGCTCACCAGCAATACTCGTGAGGGTCTGATGTAACCCAAAACTTTGTTGCTGTTTAAAGAATTCTCCCAACAGTTGCTAAATTGCAATACTATTTCATAAATTGCAATACTATTTCAGGCTATGCACCCGCGACATGCTTTGTGAAAGATTTATTGTCCAAAGTTATTTTGACCTAAAAATACTATAAAGGAAAGGTCATGAAGTCTTTGACTTTTCAAACATTTTTTTTTAAAGAAAGGGGCCTTCAGGCCTGTACTGTTTTCTTCCCTTAGACTTATTCTTAGTTTCTATGAGAATCTGCAGTAAGTAACTTTATTTGCACTAAGATCGTGTTTTAACCATACCTGCATTCATTTCTTAAATGAATTAACTTCAAGTCACTTTCTGATTTGTGTTATTATTCTATTGGATCAAGATTTATATAGTTTCAGGGTTTAGTTGTTTTGTTTTAAAATCTCGACTTGGACTTGGTGTTACATTAATAGTTTAGATTGTTAAGAATGTGGATTAAGATACCCTTAAGAAATCTTGTTTATATAAATAATATGATTCATTATTAAATTTGGATATTCTAAAAATAATATTAGAGTTTGATAAGGAAATAGGCTTTGATCTTAGAAAGATTAAAATAGAGTAACAAGAATAAGTTTGGAATTGTACATTTATGTTTGTATACAGTTGAAAGTTAAAGTGTCTGAAGGTAAAGAATACCTTAATACCGAGATAAAAGTAAAGGACTCTCTACTTACCTTATGTTCCTATACTTGGACTGTAATGAAAGTTTGATTTCACTAAATGCTTAATCCTTGAATTAAAAGCTATATAATGTATTGAATTAATTTTGAAGTCCTCTATCTTGAAGTAGATTGTAAATAGAATATAAATATATATATCATTTATATGCTCAAATTACACATTTATTTTATGTTCCTATACTTGTATTTTAATGAAAGTTTGATTTCACTAAATGCTTAATTATTGAACTAAGAGCTATATCTTATATTGAATTAATTTTGAAGTCCTCTATCTAGAAGTAGATTGTAACTGGAATATCAATATATATATCATTTCTATGCTCAAACTACACATTTATTCATTCATTACTACCATTGAATATAATTTCATATCTTCTTATACTAGAGTACATCACTTGGATGAAAGAAAAAATACACGAGATAATTTTAAAATCATTTTGCTTTTCAATGAGCTTTTATGCAAATACTTCATCAACTAATCATTCAATAAATATTATTTAATTATAACCTTATTGAAAATTATTTCACTTTACTTACACAAAAACATATTACAAATGCCACCCAACCTTTTCCTAAAGTAGCCAAATTGCTTGCTTAGGAACCGAGAGCAGTACCACTAGGACGAAGATCTCTACAAGGGCGAAGATCTCTACCACATAACACACTTCTGCAACTTAGCACTCAACACCAGACTTAACTCATCAAATCACTTTAGTTATCCCCTCATCAAATTCATTGTGTGCCTCACTTTTTAGTTTGCAACAATCACAAACTTCATTATCTCATAAATCACTATTGAGCTCTCCTTCCTCTCATGTAACGTGACCACCTTTGAAGACATTATTCTCTTGGAACAGCTAGAAAGCGAATGCTAGTGCTGCCACTTGTCAAGTAGCCATGTACATCTCCCTTGAATATGTGTCTCCTTTTACTAATTATTAAAATAAATAATTCTTCAATTACAGTCATCCTTGACCCACTTGGTCATAAATTTTACAATAAAAATTAACATTATGTTTTTGCTAAAATAAATAATAAATATTTATTTTTGAATTTTGGGTATGTTAAAAACACCCCCGTTTAAGCTTAGCATCGTCCTCATTGTTGCTTAAGTTATTTTGAGTCTTCTTGGAACAAAGCTGGATATGCCACCTGCATATCGCTCTCGAGTTCCTAGGTCGCTTCATGTGGACTGAGGTGCTTCCACTACACCTTGTCCAATAGTGTGATTTCGGAGAATAATTTTTCTTGTGTCGAGAATACAACCCGGTTCCACTGGAAAATCTCCTCCTAGTTCTACGTGAATCACATTCTAGTCAATCACATTAATAGCATCATGTATATACTTTTTTAAAATAGAAATATGAAAAATATTGTCTATCTTAAGATTATGTGGTAAAGTTAGTTGATAAGCCATTGGAACCTATCTTGCCAATATCTATAAAGGGTACACAATACCTTGGTTCTAATTTAGTACAACTTCCTAGTTTAAAGGAGCTTTGTCTTGGTTTCACCTTAACAAACATATGCTCACCTACTTGGAATTCCTTTGGAGTTCTTTAAAGGTTAGCATGACTCTTTTGCGTGTCTTAAGTAGTCTTCAAGTTACTTGTACCCATTTCACTGTTAGTTCCAATTCTTTTAACATCTCAAGTCCTAACATCTACATGTCTACTGGATTACCCTATGTAATAAGTGTGTTACATTTTTTACCATATAATATTTCAAAAGGAGTGAGCTTTGCTGAAGCTCGATAATGGTTATTATAAGCAAATTCAACCAAATGCAAATAGGCTTCCCACTTCTTGGGATAATGTTTAACATACATTCGTAAAATATCGTCTAATACTTGATTGACTCTTTTTGTCTATCCATCCATTTGCATATGATAGGAAGTGTTGAAATTCAATTTACTATTTAATCCTTTAAATAAAGTTTTCCAAAAATTACTAGTGAATTTGGGATGTGTTTTCCAAAAATTACTAGTGAATTTGGGATGTGTGTCACAGATTGTTACCTTTGAAATTTTGTGCAGACAAAAGATTTATTTCATAAAAATATCAGCAATATTAGGAGTTGCATTAGTTGTTTTAATAGGAATAAAGTTTGCTTCTTTACTTTATTTATCTACAACTACTATAACTGAAAAATTATGTTTCTCGGTTTTAGGTGGATTAGTTACAAAGTCAATACTGATGAGTTCTCATTTCCAATTTGGAATTTGTAATGGATGTAAAAGGCCTACTAGGGGTTGATGTTAATATTTTACTTGCCGACATTCAATACAACTAGCTAAAAATTCGGCAACCTCATTTTTCATGTTAGGCCAAAAGTAGTGTTTTCTTAACATAGTTATCATCTTTTGATACCCCAGATGTCCAGAGTAAGAAATTTTGTGTATTTCATTAAAAACTAGTAGCTTGACTTCTGGTATATTTGGTACATAAATTCTTTTTTTTAATAGTATTAACCTTTTTCTTTAAATATGTAATTTGAAATTATATTTTAAGATATATTTTGAGTTATCTTTTCTTTTAAATTCTGATGTTCTAGATCCCTCTTTATTCCTTCTTTCAATTTATCTTCCAAATCCGTTTTGTACGTGCTGATGGAAGCTACAAAACTTGTTACTACAAAACTTGTTACTGCATTCCTTATTAAGCATATTTTCTTTCCCTTTAATATGTTTGATTTCAACATCATATTTACCAAGGAAAGCTATCCATATAGCTTTCATTGAGTTTAGATTTTGTTTATCAAATAAATATTTTAGGATTATGTAATGAGACATTAGCACAAATCTTTTTTTCTGTTCAGTGATGAAGCCACATTTTTAAAGTGTGGATTATTGCAGCCAACTCTAAATCATAAGTTGCATAGTTATTTTCATGAGTTTTTTATTTTTTTGATTCATATACAATTACATCACCATTTTGTGTCAGTACTCGACCCAAGTCTTCATTGCATGCATGAGTGCATACGGAAAAGTCTTTATGTGGATCGACTATTTTTAGAATGGGTGCACTAGTTAGTAATTCATTTAGTTTATTAAAATTGTCTTCACATTTCTCATCCTAAACAAATTTCTTACCATTTTTCTGTAATAAAGTTACAGTATTTCCAATCCTTGAAAATATTTCAATAAATTTTATGTAATAACCTGTTATCCCCATAAATGATTGTACATCAGTTACATCCTTAGGAACTAGCCAATGAACTATATCTTTTATTTTATTCGGGTCCACTAATATCCCCTCTTCAGATATTATGTTTCCTAGGTACTATATTTTATCTTTATAAAAATCGCATTTCATAAACTTAACATATAGCTGATGTTCTATTAACACTTATAGAATTATTTTTAGGTGTTCATCATGTTCTTCTTTTGTCTTAGAATAAATTAATATGTCATCTATGAAGATGACTACAAACTTGTCTAAATACTTACTTAAAACATTGTTCATTAAACACATGAAGGTTGTTGGTGCATTTGTTAGCCCAAAGGGCGTATCCGCAAATTCATAGTGCTTGTATCTTGTGTGAAAACCAATTTTAGAGATGTCTTCATCTTTAATTTTAACTTGGTGATATCCAAACCTTAACTCGATATTTGAGAATAGTGTTGCTCTGTGTATCTGATCAAACAGATCGTCAATGCGGGGCAGAAGATATCTATTCTTAATTATCATTTTATTAAGTTAACGGTAGTCTATACATAGATGTAGAGTACCCTCTTTCTTTTTAACATAAAGAACCGGTACTCCCCAAGGGGATACACTTGGTCATACATAATGTTTGTCTATTAATTCTTGTAATTGCAATTTTAGTTCATTCAGCTCCAAGATGTTCATTCGATAGGGATATTTCGAATTAGGTATCGATCTGGGTACTAATTTAACTATAAATTTTAGATCTTGTTTAGGAGGAAATCCTAGAATTTATTCTGCGAATACATCCGCAGAATCTTGCAGGTTTGAAATATCCTCAAATCCTAATTTATCTTTTTTATTAAGTTCCTCATTAATTATAATATGTACAACAAATACTTTATAGCCCTTCCTTGCATTCTTTGTCAACTGTAAGGGTGTAATTTGTCTAACAGATATCTTCCTAGGTATTCCTATGAGAATAATTGTTTTTCCTTCATTATTCAAACAAGTAAAAGTTTTCTAGAAAGATTTTAAAATTACTTCGTGTTTCTCAAGACAATTCCTTCCTATTAGAACACTGTAAGATCCTAAAGGTAACACATTTAGTTTGACTTGAGTTTCAAACTATTTCATCATCAAATTACAACTTTCAACATAGTTTATTACCTTTCTTTTAGTTCTTATGGCTAGGTAGACCAGCCATGATTTATCAAACCTTTTTAAGTACAATTTACACTTTTCCACTATGCTAGGAGATATATAACTTAAACTAGCAACTTTATAAATTAATATGGAAACATAGAAATTTTGGATCATACCTTTCCCCTCCACCATGGAATTCTAGTGATTAGTTTGTCGGTTCTCTAGAGCTGCATTTATCATTTGCATGTTGTTTTCCACATGCCCACCTGTTTCTTCTTCTTGGAGAGTGTGTATGTTGCTGATGTTTCGTTTTTGATTCAGACATTATTTAACATAGTGTGTTCCTTTTCATTCCTAGCATTTGACAGGTTCCCGTTGTTCAGTATTTTTAACAAAATTGTTAGATAAATCCACACCCTTTGATGCTCCAGTATTCTAGGGTACTTTGTTCTTAAAATCAGTTTTCTAATCGTTGTTTTTTGAGAAGTTATGAGACTTACTCCCAAAAATCTTGTTTGACTTGAATCCTCTTCTCTTTTGATCAAATTGACTTGTATTTTTAGTCTTCCAGTTAGGTATACAATCTCTTTTCTTGCTCTGTTCATAACAGAATTCAGCTTTTCTCATAGCTTCTTCCAAGGTTTTCGGATGGTCAAACTCGATCCTATCTTTGAAGCTAGCAGGTAAACAACTTAGAAATAGTTCTATTTTTGTCTTTTCATCTATTATGTACGGTACATATCTTAGTAGACTTAAGAATTTGTTACCCAATTCTTTCATGGACATGGAACACAGTTTGAAATTATAGAACTCGTTGGCTCTTTATTGTTCAAATAGAAACTTTCTCTGGAAGTACTTCTTAAAAAAACTCCACGTCAAGTAATTCTCTTTCATATTTTTGACCCTCTTTATATCTTTCCACCATATGTCAGGTATTCCAACACATCAAAGGATTTGGATCTTGTGAATGATGCCAAACTACTTCCCAGAAAAGAAGCAGTAAAAAAAATTACAGACATATTCACAAAAACCTTCACATAAAAGTAGTTCACACTATTGGAATCTCCCTTGGGATTTAAGCTTTCTTGAGAGAAGGCCTCTTAACCTCTCATTCACATTCTCTTGTTTTCTTGTGTAAAGGAAAGGTGGGATTTCCATTCTAATTTTCTTATTTCATAATTGATAGGTCTCATGATTCAAATGGTCCAAATTTTACTCAATTTGATCATCCCAACAACCCTAATTCACAAAACTTTCTTTCAATACAAATATGTTATTTATAAGCCAATTGCCATTATAGTATTGTTTCATTTATTTTATGAGAGCTCCTCTAGAATTAGAGTTAAGAAGTAAATAATGGGTGTTCATGCCACTATTGCTATCACTTGCCATATTTATATTTAGATTCTAGTGCATTTGTTGAGTGTTTTGAAGTAATATTCTTTGCTCATGCACACTTTGTTGTTTCTTGCATTTAGTTGCTTAAGTGAGCCTAAGTGCACATAGCTTGGAGATGATGTTGTTAACTAACAAGAATTTAGGCTCTAGTTAAGCCTTAAGTAACTATTATTTATGTACTATAATACAATTCAAGTTTTCCACATAACCAATTCAAATTGCCTCCGTTTAAATTTCAATACATGCTTGTACAATTGCTAGAATATAAAAATGTATTGTGTTATTGGAATATATCTTCCATATTATTTTTCTTTTGACAATTAATGACATGATTTATCAATTGCTTGGAAAACATTTTTTTCTTGTTTTTAATCTAGATCATGTGTTCCAAACTCTTATAAAAACTTGAGGATAGACTAGAGAAGCTTATAATGGAGTTATGGCAAAACAAAGAGGATAATAGTAATTGAAAAGACTTGGATAGATCTTGGATGCCATTTTATTAATGGTATTTAAATATTTATACATGAAGAGTTGCCATTGGTTTAGTGGTTGTTATCACCTAAATCTTGCACATAAGTGACATCTAGGAAATTATTATAGAAAGTAGTTGTAAGAGTACAACACCAAGATCATGAGCACCATACTCATAAAAAATTCAATGTGGGAATTAGGAATTAGAATTGAAAATTCATGTATTAGCACACCTATGTAGCTTTTACAAAAGAAACCTATGCAAATGGGTGTGCGTAAATAATCCATTGTTGTGAAGGTATACCACCATGTAGAAAACTAACTTTTGGAACTACATTCAATGCTCAGAAGTACATTGTTGGATCCAAAATTGGAATTGGTATCCTTTACTCTCTTGGATCCAAAATTGGAATTGGTCTCCTTTACTCTCATAAGGAATCCAACAACCCCATATATGTACCTTAAATGTCACATCATGGGTTGGAGCATTCACATGGATAACTTGTTGTTGTATTTGTAACTTCACAATAAATTTTGTTGTATATAATCATTCTGTATTTTTGTACCCTCGTCAAAGATCTTTTCCGTCTAGTTAGGATGTCATTATTATGTCTGGTCATCAAGGTAAACCCTATGTTGTAAGTCAGGGCAGTATTCCCCAACATGAATATAATAAAATGTATTTTTGAGTCTCGCTAGGTGAATATTTCCCTACTAGGTTAAAAGGTTATCTCAATAAATTTTTAGGTACAAGTCACTTGATGTGTATAAATAGGGAGGTTCCCTCCCTCATTTTGACACACACTCACTCACTCACAAGTTTGCATGAGGTGAGAGAGATGACAACGGGGAAGAGAGAGATCCATAAAAGAGATCTTATTCTTGGGATTTACCATCTTGTGATATTGTATTACTAGAAAAATTATTCTAAGGAAGTTTCTATGCTTTTCTCCTTTATGGTTTCCATGAGGAAAATATTTGTGTATTTTGCATCTTATGTATCTTTATATGCTTGTTATTCTTTCATATACATATCCTGATTGAATTAAAGTGGAAAAACTAACATGGTATCATACCCTCTCTGAAAGAAGGCATTGTGTTGCAGTGGAAACTACAAATTCTTAGTTCAACAATAGTCCCTTGGTGCACAACCAAGGCGTTGGACCAAGGAATCTGGGACGATGGAGTCTATTATGGTGCGACTGGACACAACTATATGCTAGCACGCACAACACAACATTGTCCTTAAATCGCACAACTGCTGCAATTGGTGCAACGCAGCTCATCCCCTGTACCAATAGATAGGCCACAACTAGTGATTTAACTTACGACTTAAACCATCAACTTATACAAAACATTCCCACAATGCTTTTAACTCGTTTATTTACTAATTAATCAAGATAGTGCATACATTCAGCTGTAACTAATCAATATAGAGTAAGAAAATACTTCAACATTCACATAAAAATTCAATACAACCATTCATTCAACACAAGAAATAATATGGAAGCCCTCATGGAAAAAACCACCAAGGTGTTGTTCATCTGGCATGAGAAATTATGTATAGCACCTTGTAGTCTGCGAACGACAGACTATTCTTAAGATATGTCTCTTTGACTCAATCTTCTGCTCTCATTCTCTCTGGTTTATTCTTTTATCTACTCCTACCGATCTGCCCACAACCTAGATCGACTCTTCTACTTACTCTCTACACACTCAGCTGCAGATTCCTACTACTACTAGCGGTCTGCGCACATAGCTGCAAGATCCACGACTCAACAACTTCCTACTTCTACTAGACTCTTCTGTGTGTCTTTTTCTTCTACTTAGTCTAACCTCCTTACCAGGCTAAACAAAATAGTAAAATGATGGACCTTAATGACTGTCCTATCAGAATAATGACGAATGTCCAACCCTTATTCAAAATGGGTTCTTCCTATTTATATCTTCTACTAGACCACCCAAGGTCGACTACATACTTCTCATCAGTTACTAGTCATGATCAGCCATAAAAAATGATTACAGGCTGTCAGGGAATGACACAAGGCACTATCAATCTGACTTACAAAATAATACCTCATACGCGCATTGTCCATATGCTTATGATGTCTTTAGCAGCCATGATATTCTAATCCTATCACTTTCTGACTGTTACTCATTTGCACACCTGCAAGCTTTCCTTTCCTCTTTCACGCATGTTATCTATCCTTCTTTGTTTGTTCCTTTGCTTCCTTTGCGACTTGCTCTCATCCTTGTTGCACGTGCTTTTCCATCCTGGATTTTCCTAGCCCAACAAGCCCTGAACACTCACATGTGGCTCATCCCGAGCCACTAAAAAAAAAGACACTTTGTAACGTCCCCAACACTCTGACCGGAAAAGAGGACGCTACCATGCCATTAACCATCCAGGAAACTAGCCCCATGAACATGTACATACATATAAACTGAAGGAAAATGCTTAAAACATAAAACATACTAGTTAAGATGCATAATCATACATATACTCTGCGGAAACAAAACATACAATTCAACATTCAACATGGACATCATATTCATTAAACAATAAGTATAAATGCAAGGATGAAATGGTCAAGAATACTTATCTTATAAGAACTATCCCATAACCAGCTACGTCGCTGCAACGTTCCACCCAACCATAGGCTAGTGTGCTCCTTAATCTCTCAGCAATGCTGCCACCCCTGAGCCGGGCATGATTCCCCAAGGAATAAGGAACAAGCAGGCTTACACATAGCCAAGGATAAACAAAACATGCCAAGACAACGCAGTTGGGTTTGTCAGGAAAACAACAAAACATGCCAAGCCAACACAATTGGGTTTATCAGGCAAACAACAGATCATCCAAACCAACACATTTGGGTTTATTAGGACATCCAAGGGCTAGGAAAGGCTAAATGCTAAGCTGGTGAGCTCATTGAAGAGCTAAGGACACCTACACCAAACCTAGCCTAACTCCTAGGACACCCACACACACCCAACACAAGGAAATCAGTCCCTTCTCTGCTACACAGTCCCTTAGGCCTTGACCTCCCTTCCAATGCTATTCATGGGTTGTGGAGAAGAAAGCTAGCCCTCTAGCTTTGTCTATGTGGTTCCCAAACCCACTAGGTTTTTCAAGCAAACCAAGCCCTCATTGCCCCTCTAACACAGTTTGAAGACCCACCACTGCATACATGCAACAAAACCAACAATTATAGCTTTGAAATGGGAAATCAATACCAAAATTGTTCTTAGCCCTATCGTGTCCAAAATGACTCAACTATAACCTACAAAAACCCCGAAAATGCGAAGGAAAAGATCGCCAACGAAACGTAGGTGAACTCACAACAACCACAGATTAGAGGAAGAGCAACAGCCTGGTCTCACAATGAACTAACGGGATCATTACATAGTCCGATAATGGGACAAAAGAAAAACAATTCTTTGCATAGACATGAGGAAGAACATACATAGACCACCATTGGTGAGGAAACGTACACCCAACAGAAATTGCAAATGGCTCCTCCACCAGGAAAATCATAGGTCACAGCCCCCCATTTTCCAGCTCTGCGTGAGTGAAAAACCACAAAGACTCCTGTGGGTGAGAAGGTAAACAGGAAAAATGATGGAGAGTCCCCCCCCTCCCCAAACGGTGTGTGAAGGTGAGCCAAAAACTGGAGAGAGTGGGAGAGTTTAAGTGTCATTTGTTGTTTTCCTTTTTTCCATGTGAATGGATGATCCAGCTAGTGTGTGTGTTGGAAAATAATTATAGCAGGCCGAGTGTGTCTCCTTGGGAAGCACCAGTTTTGTTTGTAAAGAAGAAAGATGGTACACTCAGGTTGTGTATTGATTACAGACAGTTGAACAAGGTTACTGTGAAGAATAAATATCCTTTTCCTAGGATTGATGACCTCTTTGATCAAATGAGGGGAGCAAAGGTATTTTCCAAGATTGACTTGAGGTCTGGTTACCATCAGGTGAGAATCAAGGATGAAGACATTCATAAGACAACCTTCAGGACAAGTTATGGACATTATGAGTTTGTAGTGGTACCATTTGGTCTCACAAATGCACCAACTACATTTATGTGCCTTATGAATAGTGTCTTCAGTAGGTATTTGGACAAGTTTTTTCTTGTTTTCCTTGATGACATTCTTGTTTATTCTAAGAATGAAGAAGAACATGAAGAGCATTAGAGATTGACATTACAATTTCTTAGGGAGAACCAGATGTATGCAAAGCTAAGAAAGTGTGACTTCTATAGAGATAGAATTCAGTATTTGGGTCACATTATCTCTGAGGAGGGTATATCTATGGACCCTGAAAAGATTGAAGCGATTATGAATTGGCCTACTCCAAGAAATGTGACAGATGTAAGATCTTTTATAGGACTTGCAGGATATTACAGGAGATTCATTGAGGGATTCTCCAAAGTTGCACATGCCATCACTTCTTTGCAAAAGAAGGGGATAAAGTTTGAATGGACCTCGAGGTGTGAAGAAAGCTTCCAGCTTTGTAAGAATCTTCTCACCAGTGCACCCGTATTGAAAGTTGCAGATCCAGAGAAATATTTTGTGGCATGTACCGATGCATGAAGACAAGGGCTTGGAGGAGTCCTTATACAAGGTAACCACGTGATATGTTATGAGTCAAGAAAGTTGAAGGAGCATGAGAAGAACTATGCCACTCATGATCTAGAGCTTGCAGCCATAGTACATGCTCTCAAGATGTGGAGGAATTACTTGATGGGTAGAAGATTTGAGCTCAAAATGGACCATTGTGGTCTGAAGTATCTATTTGATCAGCCTACTCTTAATCCTAGGCAAGCAAGATGGCTGGAGTTTTTATGTAAGATTGATTTTGAAATAAAGCACATAAAGGGAAAAGAGAATAAGGTAGCTGATGCACTCAACAAAGAGGTGCAGGAAATGCATGTGGCATCCCTTAGTATTTGCCAATCAGATTTGAGGGAGCAAATTGTTAATTGCACTACCGGAGATGAATTGTATGAACTGGTAAAAGACAAATTGCAACAGCAAAGTCTTGAGAAGAGGTATGAGAGATATAAATTGGAAGAAGAGGGAATCCTTACTTATAAAGGTAGAATTTATATTCCAAATGTAGTAGATTTGAGGATATTTGTTATGGATGAAATCCATCAAACTCCATATTCTGGTCAGCCAGGATACTAGAAGACAATTGCTACAGCCAAAAAGCAATACTTTTGGCCAGGAATGAAAAAGGATATGGCTGAATACATTTTGAGATGCATGAAATGTCAGGAAGTAAAGGTTGAGCATCAACACCCAGCACGTTTGTTGCAGCCTTTTCCAGTTCCAGAATGGAAATGGGAAGTTATTTCCATGGATTTGATTATAGGATTGCCGATGACTTGGAGACAATATGATTCCATCATGGTTGTGGTAGATAAGTTGACTAAGGCAGCACATTTTACACTGGTAAAGTCTACGCATAGGACTGATGACATTGCAAAGATCTTCATGAAGGAGATTTTCAAATTGCATGGATTGCCAAAGGCAATAGTTTCTGACAAAGATGTCAAGTTCACTTCCAAAGCTAAACTTCAGCACTGCCTACCATCCTCAGACAGATGGGCAGACAGAGAGAGTTAATTAGGTCCTTGAAGATATGCTTCGCATGTACGTGATGGACATACCAACCAAGTGGGAAGATTACTTACACTTGGTAGAGTTTGCTTAAAACAATGGATAGCAGGCATCCTTGGGAATGAGTCTGTATGAAGCTTTGTATTAAAGAAGGTGTAGGACACTAGTGAATTGGGATAATCCAGTAAACAAGGTTGTGCTTGGACCAAAATTGCTCAAGGAAATGGAGCAAGAGGTTGTAAAGATTAGGCATAATCTGAAAGCAGCACAAGATAGATAGAAAATCTATGCAGATAAGCATAGGGTGAACAAGAAGTTCAGTGTTGGGGATCATGTCTACCTCAGAGTGATGGAAAGGAAGAGTTACTTGAAGCTTGGAAGTTGTGCCAAGCTGTCATCGAGATATTGTGGGCCATTTGAAGTGGTTGAAAGAATAGGGCTATTTGCATATAGAGTTGCATTGCCTGCTAGTACTAGATCTCATAATGTTTTTCATGTTTCTTTGCTTAAGATATATGTGCATGATCCTAACCATGTGATAAATTGGGATGTGATTAAGGTGGAACCCGAGGGAGAGTTCCAAATCGAGCCAATGCACATGCTTGATAGGAAGGTCACAATGCTTCGGAACCGGGCCATAGGGTAGGTAAAGGTGCAATGGGGGCACTACAGACCTAAAGAAGCTACGTGGGAGCTGGAGGAAGCAATGCGATTGGCACATCCATTTTTGTTCAATTCTGCGGAACACTGAAATGGTACTAGTGTAGCATTTTGTTCAAATTTTCTAAAGCACTGAGGACAGTGCTATTGAAGGGGGAGGGGAATGTAACACCTCGGTTTTGACCCCGATGCATTAAATATACATGATATATACATATTGTAAATAATCATGGTGTGGAGCTAAAGGAAAAATCCCCACCATCGATTTGGTTATGTTATGTTTCGGTGATTGGAATTGTTACCGATGGTATATAGAGATATACAACACATATTAAGTTGTGGCATCATATAACTATGCATTTTAATTAAAAGAACCCCAACCAACTATGTCAATGCAAATATATTGAAAAGGGCATGATTTTCCTAAGGATAACGGGGGGGATTGTTAAACCTTGATCCATGAGGGAAAAGCCATGTGTCAACCACCCAGATAATACTTTTGTTGGTTAGTTGGGTGAAGTTATTGCTGGGGGTGGTGGCTGGCAGGATTTTCCACATGCACACTCCACCAGCTGGATCGTCCATTCATGTGGGGAAATGGAAAACAACAAAGGATGCTTCCACTCTCCCAATCTCTCCAGTTTTTGGCTCACATTCATGCACCATTTTGGGGGGGGGGGGGGATCTCCATCATCTTGGCTATTCACCTTCTCACACACAGGAGTCTTCGTGGTTTTTCACTCACACAGAGCTAGAAAATGAGGGGCTGTCTGTCACAACCCCACTTAGCTGACTGCTCTTGACTCGCTAAGAGAGTGTGCGGCACCGTCTAGCAACCTCTCAAGGGAATGGACAACTTGATGTTAACTAATGGACTATGCCTACTGATTATGCAGAAACATGTTTTATCATTACTTAGTCATTCTTACACAATTGAAAAAACACAAGAAAGTATGGAATTTTGTGGGTTGCCCAGTCTAGAGCCCATCTTTAATATTTTCACGAGTACAATAAATGGAGATGCCAAAACCGGCCACTCTCCGGGTGTTCGCCCAACCTAGCTAAAACACACACTTTTACAAAACTAGAAAAAACCCAAGTCAACCTCCTCTGAGTGACTAACTTGGTTTCCGAAACGAATGCTGTAAACCCTCACTGTAAGCTGCTTCCACACCATAGAAAACCCAGAAAATGTGCCTCTGTCTGAACTTAGCCTTTTCCGCAGTTCGTCTGAGCACTGTGCCAAAAATCAGCTTCCTGTGGAATCCCTGCGCGGATGCCCCAGAAACAGATGTGTGCTTTAGCCAAGAACACAGTCTACATGAATTTCCCCTTGCCTCAGTGTCAACTGTGGCTCCTTTGGATTTCTCCTTGGACTCCTTTTTGCTTGCCTCCTTTGAAATGACTTGCACTTCATTTACTTATAGCCTTCTAGGTGTCTTGCCCATGTCAACTTGCCATCTTGCTTACCACACAAGTCACCCCTCGCCAGTTCACCAAGTCAACTTCAAAACACACTTGGCCCACTTAGCCGTTTCATTGATGTCACCACACCAAGGTCCACCTTGACTTAGGAATTCAAGGGTCCACTTTGTCGATGAGTCGCGCGCCCCTTACTTTGACCAAAGTGCCCATCCAACTGACCGCCATTCATCGCTAACTGTGCCATCGTGCGCACACGCCCGTCATCCAACTATCGTCATCTGCACGCCCGTCGGTTTACTTTCCAAAGAACTCTTTTTCCGGAGCGCCCAACCGTCCACACATTCATCCATTCGCACATCCATCCGCATGTCTGCTCATCTGCACATCTGTCCATCTACACACTGGGGCCGTGCGCCCGCACTAAGGGTCGCGTGCCCTTTTTCTGAACGCCTTTACTAGCTTGCATGCCCATCCGCATGCTCAAGGGTCACGTGCCTCAAAGGGGCCACGGGCCCATCACTAATGCCATCTTTGCTAATGGGTGCTCATGCTAAGTCATGTGGGTGCTAACCTTGGGGTGCGCGGCATTCCCGACCTCCATGATGATGGTGAATGTGGGTGCTTGCTATATTTTCCAAGCGAGAGTGTAACTCCATGTCGGACCATCATGTCCACGACACCTTACCCAAGTGAGCCGCCACTTAGGTGTGCTAAAAAACGTGGCCGTGACAGCCTCCCCCACTTAAAATTGTTGGTCGTCCTTGATAACATCAACCACCACTAATGTTTCGTACTAACCTGCTAGAAACCATCATACTGTGTAGTTCTGCCTATACACTAGTATTTGTTCCCTTCTTCTTCGCATGTACCAGGTGATTAGTCTACTCCATCGTTTCCATCGGTCACTTCCTCTAGTCCTCCTTGGAAAACTTTGTCACAAGTGAATGAAGACACTACCTTCATCCACACTTGGTTGCGTTTTGGGTTTACTCTTTCTGCAACACCCGTGGTCTGTCTACCTTCGCTAAGGGTAGCGACCGTTTCACTTGATTCACTTAGGTAGAAGAAAGGAAGAGATGGTGCACCCCTCCATCCTCTTCCACATGCTCCCGCGCCTCCTCCTTTTGGCTCAAATACAACAAAAGTGGAATGTTTCCCCCAACAGTTCCACCTCCTTCATCAAATAATCTTTGTGCTTCCGAGTCATCCTGCCACATATTTGCCGTGACTGCATTATAGCCAAATGTCTTAGCTGAAACTGTCCCCTCTCCACACTGTTTTCTTTCCGCACCCCTGCAGAACTCGACAATTTTTTCTAGACTTGTCATGGCCTTTTCCACAACCCTTTCCATTGTGTCAAGTCGTTGTTCCACCTAAACAACCAACTCTTTGCTAGCAAATCATTCTTCCACCGAAACGACTTCTTCCTTGCTGGTGCCTTCCTTTCCTTTAACCACATCAAGCTATTCATGACTTGTGGCTACGGTAGGCTGTGGAGTGGCTGTCAATGCAGTCCCCTTCCGTCCTTCCCCTATCTTCTTCATGGTCTGCACATGGATGGGTCTCTCTCTTCCAAGAAACAAAAAACAGTTAAGGTGGGGAAGCAATGTTGCCTTCTCCTTTTTCATAAAGTCCTGTCCAATCACAACTTCAAAGTCATCGAGGGGCACAACGGTGAAGTCACTCACCCATGCCCATTCTCCAATACTTAGAGAAACTTTATGAGCCACCCCTACAACTCTCTCAACACTTGAATTGACTGCCTTGAACATATTTTCTTTCCGTTCGACTTGCAACCCAAGCCACCTCGGAATTTCCTCATTAACGAAGTTATGAGTGGCACCACTATCAATTAGTGCCAAAATCTGGTGACCATTCAACTCAATGGACACATAGCTCAACTTGCCGTAATTAGTTTTAGCTGAAATCGGTGTCTCCAAGATAGCGTTCAACACCCGCATCATGCCAACGGATGGTCCACCCTATTCAACCGCAGCCACCTTCTGCGGCTGCAAAGGACAACCTTTGACATAATGATCCTTTGCGTAGATGTAACAGGAGATTGAATTTCTCTCCTTTTTTTCACCAACTTGCTTGGGCTTTTCATCCTCACGTTTGCCTTGACTCTTAAGATTACCCAGCTGCTCCCTCTTGAACTTGCCATGTTGTTGCTCCTTGCCACCATCTTCATTGCATCTACCTTCATCACGTCTATCAGTTCGGAAGTCATGCAACTTCTCTGCAATAGAAATTGCCTCAGCAAGGGTCTTAACTCCTTGTCGTTGCAGGTCTTCTTGCGCCCAACCTTGAATACCCTTCATAAAGTGATAAAGGCAATCCTCCTTGCTCATATCCTTTATTTCCAACATCACGCTGGTATAGGCTTTGATATAAGCTTGAATCCTTGTCATATGATGAATTTGCATCAATTCATTTCGTGCAACCCAACTCTAGTTACCAGGACCAAATTGTGCCTTGAGAGCAGCCTTCATTTGCTCCCAATTCTCAATCCTCTCTATGATCTTTCTTGAAAATACATATTCTACACAGTTCCTCCACCAAAGCTTTGCTGCTTTAGTGAGAAACATTGCAACAGCATTAACCTTCGCCTCATCTGAACATTCGTTCATCTGATCAAGGTACTCGACATCCCAGCAGAAATTTCCAAGTAACTTAGAATCACATGTACCATCAAACGGTTGCGGTTCCTTCATCCTAATTTTCATGGTCGCGCCCATGTTTCCATCATCGTTAGCCAACGTGCGTTTTAGCACCGCAATCCTGTCATCTTGGTCCTTGATGTGAAGCTGAAGTTGTTCCACAACTTCGTCAAGCTTCTTAACTCTATCCACTGTATCTTGCTACACCGCAGTGTGCAACACATCCGTTGCCTCTTTGCACTCTTCAACAACTTCATTGAATGCCTTCCACATCCTTTCCATCTCGTCCCGCATAGTTGCAGCCTTTTCTCCATGAGCATAGAGCACTTCACTGAATTGCTCCATGTTCATCTCAATCACTGCTAGCCTTTGTTTACCTTTGGCCTTAGGCTCCCGTTCTTCATGAACGGACTCCTCTCCATCCAAAGGTGCTTCTGCTTCTGAGCCAAAAGTTGGATCTGCATTATGTCTAAACATCTTTCCCTCTACTTGGTCCAAGTAAAGAGTCATGAACCCGAGCTCCTCTGAGTTTCACTATTGTACCGCCCGCTTCTGTCTACCAATATTTCCCTTCCACTGCTTTGGACAGTTTGTAAGGCTGCCAAAGACACCTTCTAGTTAAGCTTCGGTTCCATCTAACTTCTCTCGCACAACCTTCATCCTTTCAACGGATATGGTCACAAAGTCACCGTCGCCAAAACTGGCTCCAACACTTCCATTAACGAACTGAGCACTTGCCAAATGCTGCTGAAAACCCACGTTTATGGGTGCCCTACCAAATCATACCTCTTGTCGAAGCTTTTGAGCGCACCTCTCCGGAGTCACCTTTAAGAGCGTCTAGAAGCGTCGTGGAGCGCTCGTTTCCTGAGTGCGCGCCCTTCTCTGAGCATCGATCTCTGCAGAGCGTCCAACAATGGAGTGCCCTAACTTAGGCGTGCGTCTAGTCTACAGAGCTTCCGTATGTTTGCGAAGCGCTACTGCAGAGCGGCTTGTGCTGTTTGCGGAACGCCCACCCTACGGCGCATTCTGTTTGCGGAGCGCCCACCCTGCGGTGTGCTCTGTCTGTGGACCTCCCGCCCTGCGGTGTGCTCTGTCTGTGGACAGCCCACCCTGTGGTACACTCTGTTTGCTAAGCGCTCATTCTATGAAGCACTCATCCTGTGGAACGCTCGTCTCTCTGCAGAGTACGCGTTTGCAGAGTGTCCAAGCTGTGAACACTCACCTTTGAGCCTATGGAGGATCTGTGAAAACTGTCCCCTTCGCTGCAACCACCTGTCGCATGAACTCCTTCAACTTGCGGCTCTGAGAAAAACTTCCCCAATTTATTAGCTCTGATACCACCTGCTTTCCAAGCAGTGGTGAAGAGCGAACTCTGCTATAGATCAGCTCTGATACCACCTGTCACAGCCCCACTTAGCCGAACACTCTTGACTCACTAAGAGGGTGTGCGGCACCATCTAGCAACCTCTCAAGGGCATGACTAACTTGATGTTAACTAATAGACTACGCCTACTCATTATGCAGAAACATTTTTTATCATTACTTAGTCATTCTTACACAATTGCAAAAACACAAGAAAGTATGGAAGTTTGTGGGTTTCCCAATGCAGAGCCCATCTTTAATATTTTCACAAGTATAATAAACGAAGATGCCAAAACCGGCCACTCTTCGGGTGTGCGCCCAACCTGGCTAAAACACACACTTTTACAAAACTAGAGAAAACCCAAGTCAACCTCCTCTGAGTGACTAACTTGGCTGCCAAAACAACTGCTGCAAACCCTCACTATAAGCTACTGCCACACCGCAGAAAACCTAGAAAACGTGCCTCTGTCTGAACTTAGCCTCTGTCGCAGTTCGTCTAAGCACTGTGCCAAAAATTGGTTGCTTGCAAAATCCCTGCGCAGATGCCCCAGAAACATATGTGCTCTTTAGCCAAGCGCACAGTATACATGAACTATCCCTTGCCTCAGTGACCTCAGTGTCAACTACGGCTCCTTTGGATTTTTCCTTGGACTCCTTCTTGCTTGCCTCCTTTGAAATGACTTGCACTTCGTTTACTTATAGCCTTCTAAGCGTCTTTCCCATTTCAAATTTCCATCTTCGTTACCGCACAAGTTGCCCCTTGCCAGTTCACCAAGTCAACTTCAAAACACACTTGGCCCACTTAGCCGTTTCATTGATGTCACCACACCAAGGTCCACTTTGACATAGGCATTCAAGGGTCCACTTGCCGAAGCCTCTAGAGTGCCGCATGCCCACTTTGTCGGTGAGCCGCATGCCCCTTACTTTGACCGAAGTGCCCATCCAACTGACCGTCGTTTGTCGCTAACTGTGCTGTCATGCACGCGAGCCCATCGTCCAACTGTCGTCGTCCGCACACCCATCGGTTTACTTTCCAAAGCGCTCTTTTGCCGAAGCGCCCAACTGTCCGCATGTTCATCCACTTGCACATCCATACACACATCTTTCTGTCCGCACATCTATCCATACACACACTAGGGCCGCATGCCCACACCAAGGGTCGCGTGCCCATTTGCCGAACACCTTTACTAGCTTGCATGCCCATCTACACGCTCAAGGGTCGTGTGCCTCAAAGGGGCCACGTGCCCATCACTAATGCCATCATTTCCAAGGGGCTCCCGTGCTAATTCATGTGGGCGCTGACCTTAGGGCACGCCACATTCCTGACCTTCATGCCAATGGTGAATGTGGGCACTTTCTATCTTTGCCAAGCAAGAGCGCAACTCCATGCTGAACCGTCATGTCCACGACACCTTGCCCAAGTGAGCCGCCACTTAGGTGTGCTAAAAAATGTGGTCGTGACACTGTCACCTACAAATTTCCTTGTGGAGGAGCCATTTGCGATTTCTACTGGGTGTACATTTCCTCATCGATGGTGGTATGTGAACGTTATTCCTCCTGTTTATGCAGAGAATTGTTTTTCCTTTTGTCCCATTATCGGACTGTGTAATGATCCTGTTACTTCATTGTGAGACTAGGATGTTGCTCTTCCCTTGATCTGTGGTTGATGTGATTTCACCTACATTTTGTTGGCGGTGTTTTCCTTCTTATTTTGGGAGTTGTTGTAGGTTATAGTTGAGTCGTTTTGGTCGCGATAGGGCCAAGAACGATTCCGGTATTGATTTCCCCTGTCAAAGCTGTAATTGTTGGTTTTGCTACATGTATGAAGTGGTGGGTCTTCGGACTGTGTTGGAGGGGGAATGAGGGCTTGGTTTGCTTGACAAACATGGTGGGTTTGGGAACCACATAGACAGAGCTAGAGGGTTGGCTTTCTTCTCCACAACCTCTGAATAGCACTGGAAGGGAGGTCAAGGCCTGAGGTACTGTGTAGCAGAGAAGGGACCTATTTCCTTGTGTTGGGTGTGTGTGGGTGTCCTAGAAGTCAGGCTAGTTCTAGTGTAGGTGTCCTTAGCTATTCAATGAGCTCACCATATTAGCATTTAGCCTTTCCTAGTCCCTGAGTGGCCTGATAAACCCCACTATGTTGGCTTGGCTAATCTTCTGTTTGCCTGATAAACCCAACTGTATTGGATTGGCATGTTTTGTTTTTTTCCTGACAAACCCAACTGTGTTGGCTTATCATGTTTTGTCTATCCTTGGCTATGTGTAAGCCTTCTTGTTCCTTATTCCTTTGGGAATCATGCCTAGCTCAGGGGTGGCAGCATTGCTGAGAGATTAAGGAGCACGCTGGCCTATGGTTGGGTGGAACGTTGCAGCGGCGCAGCTGGTTGTGGGACAATTCTTATAAGATAAGTATTCTTGACCATTTCATCCTTGCATTTATACTTACTGTTTAATGGATATGATGGACATGTTGAATAATGAGTTATATGTTTTGCTTCCACTGAGTATATGTATGATTATGCATCTTAGTATTTTTTATGTTTTAAGCATTTTCCTTCAGTTTATATGCATGTACATGTTCATGGGGCTAGTTTCCCAGATGGTTAATGGCATGGTAGCGTCCTCTTCGCTAGTCAGAGGGTTAGGGACGTTACACACTCGTCTAAAAAAATGGCCTTCCTCAAAAACTTTTACTTGTCTTTTAAAATATATGCTTTTGGCACAGGCCTAGGATGCACTATTGGGACCAACCTTGTCTTGGAATTAAGTCACCATCAGTTGCACCTTAGCAACTTCCTTTTCTACTTCCTCTTCCTATGCGACCAACTTCTCTACATGGTTGGAATTGATATGTTACGATGGTGCTTCCTCTAACGACTGCATGAATTACTAAAGTTTTTATTGTACAGTATGAATAAGGACTATGATCTAGGCTAGTTCATATTGGTGTGTCTTGTTCTCGACTTCCCTAGTCTTCTCTTGATCGCAAAGGGCCTGGAATTCCTGTTGTAGTCACCTGATCTCCGTACTCTTAGTAATATTTTCTTGATGTGGCAGTTTCTTCATTTCTACCTTTGCAGTGCTAATTTCTCATCTTCCTGTTGCATGCTCTCCCTAATGTTTTCTGCAGTTTCATCTTCTAGGAGCGCTCCCTAGATTGTTGCGATGGCTTTAGCTTCCTTTACGCAAGGAATTTCTCCTTCTTTGATCTTCCCAGCAGCCCCAGACATTGCTCTTCTTTGTTCCTTGAGCACCTTAAGAGATGTGCTTGGTACCTGTCTTTCTTGAAGCTCCTTAACTTGCTTTTTCAGTTCGACTATGATTTGTACGAGCTAGGAAACCTTAGTGGTTGAGTCCTCATCTTCTTGTTCCGCCTCAGGGGGCAGCTCTGCGATTGCACCCTTGATGGCATTGGCTAATGTGACCCGAATTTTCTCATGTTCCAGAAGTTCTTGCTCCTTCTCTGCAAGGAGCGCATTGCACCCTTCTAGTTCTCTCTATTTTTCCTTAGGGGGGCCTTGCACATCTTTTCCTTCTTTTGGTGTTTTGTTTCCTCATAGGAAAAAACATTTTCCCTTAGTCGTATTTCTGACACGGATGCCTGCTAAATTTCATATACTTCACTCAAGTCCTACTTGAAGAAGCCAATCTATAGAGTGATATTATCATCAACTGCACTTGTCTCTGCTTCCATTTCTAGTGTGCACCCCAGAATATTTACTTTAATTGATAACAATGTTGGTGTGGTTAATGGAATGTTGGGATCGATGCCATATGTCTCGGCCTCCACAATGGATTTAACCTCATTAATGGTTTCTATCAACTTGTTCAAATGTCTCGCAACTTGGCCAGCAATGCTTACTTGTTGCGTATTCAAAGAGGAAATGTTGTCTTGTGCAACCTTAGAGACATTAGTTGCAAGCTCATGGACATCATCTTCCATCAGTGTGCTCATGTTAGATGCTTTGTCAACTTTCCTCTTCTTGTGCTATGACCCGTGCTCCTGTTGTTGCGTTTGTGCTTGGGTCTGGACATTCTCTGGGCTAGTCGTGCACTTTGAATTACTTTGATTAGATCCATCCTTGCTACAAGAATTATCTTGCTCTTCCTCTTCCTCCAAATGATGATATTGAGCATTGCCTCCATTATTTCCTTGACCATTTCCTTGGCTAATTTTGGCATCACTGTTTGCACCAATATTTACATCTTGGTGAGCGGATGGGCCTTCCTAGTTCTAGTTTTCAGGAAGCAACTCTGCCAGTGGGTCACGCCATTCCTCGGGCCATTCTTTAATAATGGAATCATGGTCATCATCCATGATCACAAATCTAGCATGGTGTACATTCTTTGTTAGGTCGTTCTTGGGTTGCGAAATCATGTTATGCGCACCAGCCTGGAATTTTATGAAAGCTGCATACCTGTGCACTGTCGTGCACCAAATTCTATAGGTTCGCCTGAAAATATCATGCAACACCTCGGCATGCAGAAAAAAAATGATGCTATTGTCAGTTTGGTGGTCCCTGTTCTTCTTCCTTTCCCATAAGTTTTGATACTTTGTGCTAAGGGAAAGTAGTGGGACATCTACCTGCTAGTAGTCCGGTGGGTTGGACCACAGAATGAATGATATCAGAATGAGCAACCAAGAGTAGTGAAACTTGTGATTATCCTCCTCTTGTGCTTGTTGTACATCATCTATGAGTTCATTTTGTAGAAACTACAACCAGTTGAAAATTACTCCTTGTCTGCACCGTTCTACATGTTCTACTGCTCCAATAATACATTGAGTTGACTTCATCTTATGCAATAGTTTGCAAGAGAGGATCTTGCAGCGAACTGGACTGTGCTGTTCTCAATGGGGTCAATCTGAAATCCCCTCCCCCGCGCTAAAGGCTATACTTTCATTTTATCCTGGTAATGTCTTTGTTGTTCAAATACAACGTTGGGTCTTTCCCTTTATTTGGCAAACTGGTGATGGAAGAAATAAGATCGACGTCAACCGGGTATGGTTGATCAAGCCATAAACACCCTCTATGGAAACAAACCAAAAGTTGTTTCATGTATGTATTCACTTGTAGACTGTGGCTGAAATGAGGCATGAACAACAAGTCCATTAGTCCTACATTGGTGACGCCATTAGCCCATTGCACCGGTACTAAGACATGCTCCTGAGTAGGTCCGGCTTTGGTAGTCGTGCAGTTGGTTATATCCAAGCCATACTACAAGCGAGTATCGACATCTTCAAATGTTAAGTCGGATATCTTTGATATCAGATTCCTGAGTAGGGGTACCTTGTTAGGAATCCGGGGTGAAACTAACACTATATTGTGGATGCTTTCTTTGGAAGTGTCACCTCCTCAAATTCAGCTCTCCTAGACAAAACATAGTGTGGGAAGTTTTGATCTTCTCTCCTATCATCCACATCTTTGCATGGTGGTGAGTCATGTTCCATGAGGTATTCTTCCTCTGGGTCTTCCTCTACTTGTTCTTTCCCCAGTTCATCCATGACGACATTAGACTTGCATTTTATTTCATGTGGTGGTCTAGACACCTCCCTTGATTCTCTTTTACTACCCTTCCTCATCTTCCTGACTGGTTGTGCAGCTACAACATGTGGTCTCAGAGCAGGTGACAGTCTTTGAGAAGGGCTCGGTATAGGGCGCGTTTGAGGGGTTGGAATATTGGCAGGTGTTGTCACCTGTTCAAGCTTCTTCCTTGTTCTTGCCATCGGTTTGAACTCTGTTTGCGGTTCTGGTTGTTGTATTTTAGGTGATTGTATCCCTTCCTCAATTGGGCAGCATGAGATAATGGTTGCATTAGACAGCTTACTATCACTCATAATTTATATAACCATGGATGTCGTGTCCCTTTGTGATAGAATTCAGCTCTGTAAACACTGGGCTCTAGTTCTCTTTCTCTCTCAATGTGCGTAAAAGGATGCTTGAAGGTGAAGCTGTATACTTATACTCGCTAGCATGTCCTGTGGTGGTCACACTTATGGAAGGTTGATGTATAATCAATCACATCAGCTTCTTGGTCGATGTGCTCCTTCATTAACTTAGCAGGTCGTGTGCATTGTTGTACTTGTTAGGATAGTTATGGAAGTTATACGAAGGGTGGCTTGATAGGACCCAAAATAAAACTGTCATTCTCCTCATATCTTGTCACATTTATGAGTCTTAGCTGTCATAACAGCTTCTTCCATTGCCGAATATTCGCACTTTACTGCCAGCCATACTGTCATTTCTGCTTTTTGCAGTACTTGTTTGTTTTTGCTTGGCACTTTTTTCCGTGCTTTGCGCTGTTTCTGCCACAGATGTACGACAGAACAGGTTACGTCTCTTGGCCTCTAATCTTTTTTTTCTAACCAGTGATGTTATGACCATCATAGTATGTTTTCAAGAGACTGCCATTCACCATACTTGTGACATATGTTTCATTTAGTTTCTGTAGTTTTATTGCACCCGCATCAATGATGTGTGCGATCATATATGGTCCTAGCCAATGCATATTCAAATTCCCTGGGTGTTTGAATAATTTGTTGTCATACAAAAACACATGTCCTCTGACTTTGAATAGCTTAACTCAGATATGGCAATCATGCCATGCTTTCTCTTGCTGCTTTTCAATTGTCTGATGGAATCTTATGACGAAGCATTCTTCTTCCATCTGAACAAGCTATGATAACCTATGTTCAACAGCATCTCCATCAGTCATCTCCGTTAGTGCAACAATCCTTTGACTCGGTATGATGTAATCCATTGGTAGCACAACTTCCTTCCCATATACTAGTCTGAATGGCATGTGCCCTGTGATTCATTTGCAAGTTGAATGATACTCCATAGCACAGCTAAGACTATCTGATCCCAATCATCTTGGTGTGCATTGCATACCTTGGTTAATGAATTCTCTAGGATCTTGTTGAAGGATTCGATCGTTCCATTCACCTGAGGATGATAGGGTGTCGTCTTGTTATGCTGGGTCTGAAACTTTGCAGTCATCTCATCAATTAGTTTGTTAACAAAATGCATACCTTGGTCACTTAGCAAAATTATTGGACATCAAAACCTGGTGACTACATTTTCAAATAAAAAATTTGCTACAGTGACAATGGTACAATCTTTAACAGGTGCAGCTTCATCCCATCTGGACAAATAGTCCATCGCATTAATAATGTAGCGCGCACCTGTTCTCTTTCCTGGTGTTCTGATTGGTCCAATGAAATCAACTGCCAATTTGTCAAATTCTTGGAGTGTTATCTATGGTGCAAGTGGTATCTCATTGTGCGTGATGGTTTTCCTATTGTTTGGCATATATCACAAAGCTTGCATAAAATTTTAGTATCCATGTGTATGGTTGGCCACCATAGTCCTTCCTACAATATCTTATGCACTGTCACTTTTCGTATGTAGTGTCCTCTTGCAACACCAACAAGTGCTTCACTCATAACCTAGGGTCATTCACAGTCAAAGACACAACTACATAGTACTTCATCCGCACCCAGTTTATACAGATGCCCAACAATTAATGTATAGTCAGAAGCTTTGACAACTAGTTGTTTCTTCCGATTAGTTGATATTCCTTCAGGTGCATAGCCTGTACTCAAAAAGTGGATGATGGAGTTAAACTTAGGGCTATGATCGTCCATCATGTGAATAACAAATAGTTGCGTGTCAAGAAAATTATCTTCCAATCTTGTTGGATTTTCACCTGTTTCTATCATTGAAAGATGGTTTGGCCCGACATTCAATTGACCAGGTTTTACTATGACCTCAAAAGTGCCTCAAAATCAAATTCCTAAAATAGGAGAATCCATCTATAGATCCCCCCCCCCAACACTTGGTTGTTAACTATGTATTTCAGTGTTGAATGTTCAGTGTACATATGAAAATTCCCACCCTACAAATAGTGTCTTCTCTTTTGAAGTGCATAGACCATAGCAAGGCCTTCTCAAACTGTCGTTGTGTAGTTTTTTTCTGTTGTTGACAATTTCTTGCTAGCAAAAGAAATAGGATGGTCAAGCGCACCCTCTCCTAGTTGGGTCAAGACTATTCTGAGCGTGAAAGAAGACGCGTCGAAATGCACATGGAACTCTTTATTCCAATCCAGGAATACAAGTATTGGTGCAGTGGCCATTGCGTTCTTCTATTTATCCAAGCTTTCTTGGTAGGCTGTTGTCAATTGAAACTTTGCATATTTCTTCAGTAGTTTCTCCATAGGTGTAGTGATTGCTGTGTATCCTATGATGAATTTTCTATAATAACCTGTGTGTCTTAATACTAATCTCAGTTGCATGACTGATGTAGGTGGGGGTAAATCGAGAATAATCACAATCTTTGCTGGGTCGATTAAAATCCCATCGCAACACACGACGTGGCCCAACAACACACCAAACGATGCATAAAATATACATTTTTTATTATTTAAGCGCAATATGATTCTAGCCACAACAACCCAACATCATATGTAGACTCTCAATATGGTCTCTTACTAGACCAAACACAGTCCAATCATCAAAGTAGACTTCAAGAAATTTATGTATAAAATATTTGAAAGAAGAAACTACTATTCTATAAAAGCTAGTAGGTGCATTCTTGAGTCCAAAGGGCATTACCATATACTGGTAGCATTCCCATTCTACGACAAAGGTCATTTTATGGTGATCCTCCTTCAAGATTCTGACTTGATGATAGCCTAAAAAGCCACTAGTAAATGAATACATCTCTTGTCATCCGACACTTTCAAGTACTTCATCTATAAACAGTGTTGGGAATGGATCATGCAATCATGCATCATTTAGCTTCCTTAGGTCGAAACAGATCCTTACTTCGCCAATGTTTTCCTTATCTTGGATCACTATAGCGCTGATCCACTCTGATTCTTTAATAGGTTCAATGATTCCTATGTCGAGCAAACAATCCAATTCTGCTTTTACCCTTTCCTTGTATTTGGGGTTCATCGTATACGTTCAATGCTTATTGGGTTTAGCATCTAGTCGCATGGGTATTTTTATCTCTCCTAGATCTCCCACTGTCCTCTTCATCTATGAGAAGTTGGTATGGAATAGGTCTTGATATTCATGCAGTAAGTCTATGATCTTTGCAATTGTCTCTTCATCCCAATAATCTCGTATGTTGGCCAAATTTGGGTTCTCTAGCGATCCAATGTTTACTTTATTAATGTTTAAAGGATTGAGGAACTGGTCACTTGAAATACAACTCCCTTCTACTTTGTACATGCCTTCTGATTCCTGTATGTTTAAATTATTTGAATCATCATCTGGGTCTCCAACTAGATTGTAGCAATCCATCCATTGCTGAATGGTCGCACTACACTCGTGAGAGTTACCCTCCTGGACAAGGATCTTAGAAAATATATTTTCCTTTATTGTCTGAAGTGAAGCATCAACTATAGGGTGCTCATTGGTGAATTCAAATGTATGCGCAAATTTCTTAGCAATCCCTTCCCAATCTTGGGTTCCTTGTCGCAATTCCATGGATGCATTAGGTGTCATTTCTAATGTTTGTACAAAATGATGGACCCATTTGTATCGCGGATATTATGCAACTGCCATGTAGCAATGGTTCAGATGTTCAACAGGGTATGCCATCCTTGAATACTTGTGATTTACAAGGGTTAGCTATTCACCAAACCTGACTTCCATCAACCTTTTCCACTATGTCCAGTCCGTTATAGATTTCTTATGCTCACCCCACCAACTAGTGGGTGTAGCCTTTAGCACATGGTCTAGCGCAGACAACCATTGTGACTCTATTACAAGTCCTCCAAACTCTGTTAAGAATGTTGCAAGGTTAGGTAAGCCCTCATAGGTGGGTAGTTCTCGCAGCTCATTCTCCACCTGTCACACATACCTTGTAATTCTTTCACACCTCCGCATAGATACTTCATGTAGTCTGTTTTTCCAATTCTCCAAGGCCTCCCATGAGTCGGATGTGAATGAAATAGCACTCTTCCAGTTTAGGTTTCCATCAAATGTGGGGTTGATGTAGTCTTCTTTTAATGTAGTAACATTATATATTTGGTCTAGATAGTCGACTTGTCTGTCATTGTATACATGCTCAATGTATCTCTGTCCTTCTAATGGATCAATGGGAAACACCACTCTCATCTCATTATATTCAAATGAGAGGATCCTTTTTTCAAAGTTTATAATGGTATGGTTGTCTATAGCCCAATCTATCCCCAGTAATGCAAGATAGGGGTTTGTGTCATCAACAATTTTTATGACCTCAAAGTCAACAAATGTGTGCTACCCTTCAATGTCGACAGGGACTTGACTTAGTCTACCAATGCATATGACCTTTCCCTGGTTTGCAAGTTGCAGCTGGACAGGGGACAAGTCCAAGCACGGCTTGCCCATACTTTCCCAATTTTGTTGTGTCAAAATATTGACATCAGACCCTAGGTCTAAGATGATGTAATCCATGTCATAGTCACCTATCTGTGTAGTCATTCTTAACTCGCAACCAGCTTTGAATTTTTTTCTCACTTGGTTAACTTTCTTTTTAGGTTGTTTCTCTACAGGTATTTCTTCTATCATCACTTGTAGTTCTTAAATAGGGTCTTTATCTTGCATTAGCGTTAAGCAACTTGATAGAAAGGTTTTGAGTATACTAACCTTTTGTGGGACCTTCTTCTGGAATATGCACTGAAACTGCTCAAGCATCTCCTTGACTTCTTCGGATGTCGATGGTACTTCTAGATCCCCAAATTCTGGCCGCATGTCCAAGAATACTTCCTTCTTTTTCTAGACATTGAATAGCTCCTTTTTCTGCATCGCTGGCCATACCTGTGGCTTCAGTTGTTCTTTCAGTTTATCCTGATCCGGTCCAGTCGTAGCACCTCCTTGTATTATGACATTGACATTCGGATCTTGTGGTTTCGCCGCAATCATCTAAACATTCATATTCAGATTTGGATTTAGTTTTTGTGCAAGGATAGGTCCTGTGATAGTCCTTGCTTTCCATTTTGAAATCAATTGAGGACATTGCTCCAGATTATGGTCCTTCCCTTTACAATATGAACATGTCTTTGCCGGTTCCAGGAAATATTTGTCATAGTGACCTAGTTTTCCATATTTATAGCATGTAACTCATCCTCTTCCTCTACTAGAACCTCCTCCTCTTCCTCTTCCTTTGAAGTTTCCACCACCCCTTCCCTATGGGTGTGGTTGTTGTGGTGGGTACTGATTCTGCTGGTAGTGATTTTGCGGTGCATATGGTTGCTAAGGCGCATATTGATGCTGATATTGACTTGGATATTGACTGGGTGGGAATTGTGCAGGCTGATACGATGCTTGTACCTATCCAGCCTGTGTGTGCCCTGTTGCTTCCTTTTACACACCTGGGTCACGTGGTAGAAATCTTCAAGCCACTCGGTGTGTCCTTGGCGGCAAGTCTCAAGTCAAGGCTGTCACCTTGTTCTTGACTCCTCCGTTTAGGCTCAACTCCTAACGAAGCCAAGGGAGGTAGACCCTATTAAGTTACTAAGGATGATTTCTTAGTGTGGTGATGTTAAACTGAATCAGTTATTTAGGAGTTTGAATATTTTAACTATAAACAATTAAAGATGACAAGATACGAAGATAAACACATGAAAGCACAAAGCTGATACACAATATATATATATATATATATATATATATATAAAGCAAAAATGACCAGTGCCTTAGAATGGAGTCAAATCAAAATGATCAATATGCTTGCATGTGCTCGGAGTGAATGTTTTGAGATTGCATCTTGGTATGTTTTGAGTTAAAATTGAAGTATGAATTGATTAAATTAGGCTAAGGGGGGACTCCAAATATACCCGAGAGTACTTGGAGTATGTCCAAAACAAAACCTTTACGGCTACCCACAAGGAATATGTCAGCTGAAATGGAGTCTTTGGGGCTATTGTTCATAACGCACCCATTAGGGTGTGACAGATATCGGCGCCCCGAGGTCACTTTTCAGTAAGTTCCCGCTTCCTTTGGGTATTTTGCCACCGTAGAGGTTCGATCGAGGTGTTGGATTTTCACCTCATGGTTTGATTTATCGGATGAACCACATCCAAGTGCAGAGCATACACACTGGAGTCTTGTAAATTTTAATAAGTTTTAACTAAGTGTTCTTGTTTAAAAGAAAAAAGCCTCCAAGAACCTCTTTCGATCCAAGTGGATCTCAATTGGGGAATCGAGGAGGGGTTAATTTTAAATTTCTGATAAACAAAAGATGAAAAACAAAACAACTACACAAATCTGGTTTTCTGATTAATCCTACCACGAATCTCTTTCCCCTTGCGGGTCACTCGGGAAATCGTGGGGTAAGTATTATGATTACTTTAAAATGTAAGATATGGAGTATGGAATTAAAAACAAGATCAAGTATACTAACCCACAAATCACATCAATTCTAGTGAAAAATAAATAAGCATAAAATGACGAAAATGGCACCGACGCGAATCCCCCTAAGGGGGATGGGGAATGGGCTCGAAAGAGCCTATTCAAAGAATGATTTTATTACAGAGGTTACAATATAAAAGCACTGATAAATAAGTGCTTTCTTGGTCCTTATACAGGATGAAACCAAGATCTTACAGTTATACAAAAATTTTACAAATTTTGTGACAAAAGAGAGACCCCTAGGGGGATTTGAGCGCTCCAAAATCCACTTTGGACAACAGATTCCTTTCTTCTCTATCAGACCTGCTAAAGGAAAGTGAGCGTGTTAGAACGAAAAATGCCCAAAATCACTTTAAGAGTACCTTTGGGTCATCCTACTTTATCTCAAAAAATAATGAAATTAAACTAGCTAAACCGACGTAAAAGGAACCAAGGAAAGCAAGTTTTCCTTGGGATATTGGCTTGCTGTTTGTGAAGCCAATTAAAATGCACTGATATTGCAGAATATTAAATTTATTTAACAACAAATGAAACTACCTTAACAGCAAGCTATGAATTTTCACTAAATTACTTGCGAAAGTAAGGTACTTTAGGCTAGATCTCTTGAGATTGAACTTTATATGCAAAATGAAGCTAAGATCTAGAAATTGGAAGGGATATTGCTAATTATATATATGTTTGTTTTCTTGATGAGATAGATCAGATTAATAAGAAGCCTTTAAAGTAACCAGTTTGAGGAAAGTTTAATAATTTTTAAAGGAGAGAAAGGGGAAGAAAGGTGCTTGTTGTTGAAGCAGATCTGCGGAGGGAACTTGGTAGAGAAGCACCGAGGGGCATGATATTACCAATCTCTGCTGGAAATCAATGGAATCAAACATGAACCATAGATCTTCTAGCCATGGCAAACCTGTAAGCCACAACACAACTCCTGCAGACAGAACTATCAGATCTGAAGATACATATGAGAAAGGGATGATACAGTATGCAAATAACCTTATTTAACATACAGGTATTAACTCATTCAAACATATGCAACATATAGAAAGTAAGTAATCTTACTTACAATGGTCTATCCTTATGATTTTAGAAACCATTTAGGAAGACAATAATTAAGTGCAAAAAATTGGAAAAATAGCAGTTTCACCTCGAATACAGCAAGACAATGACAATCCACACCTGAAAGGTACTCCACAATTGAGCCTCCAAAGATTCTCTTTATTTCAACAAATGAAAATCAGTACACAGTTACAATGGCAAGCCTTTCATTCCAGCTCTAACTAGCTTGGAAGAGGGAGCCTCCAGCAGGATATATACAATTTGCAGGCCATCTAGCCCAGGGGGGGCGTAATTCCTCATGGAATCAAGTGAAATCAACTGATGGAGAGTTCATCAATGCACAACTGAAGCTGTACTGAGCCTACTTGTCAACCGGGGGCTTGATCTGGCTAACACATCAACCCATACACTGGCACATCGGCCCAAAACCCATCTAGATGAGCCAAAACATGTTGAGGAGAGAGGGAGGGCGAAATTCCCCATAAAGGATGCTCAAAATCAACTCTAGATCTGATTTGATCACCTCCTTCAGTCAAGAATTTGTTAGATCCAGTCAATCTGCTTCAGATCTGACTGATTTCAATCAAATCGATTGAGAATCCACTGATTTATTGTTTTTGGATTTGCTCCATTGTTCATCAATTTATTAATTAAAATAATCAATAATTGATTTTTGGGGCTTTCTAACCTCAGTGATGGAAAATCACTCAAAACTAGGTAATAGCGGGTCCATGGGTTTACATGGTGCTCTTAGCTTGAAAATGAGCACCTACATGACTGAAACTGATTATTTGGTCCACTTTTATTACAAAATCAATTTTTCCAATTAAACTATTAAAAAATAGCCTAAGTTTTGGAAAAATTAAAATTTAATAAAAAACACTGAAAAAACTAAAAAATTGAAAAATTGAAAAATTGAAAAACACCTAGGGGGACTTAGACATGTTCATATGACTCAAAAATTATGTCTAGCATGTTTATACATTGACACATAGACTCTAATAATCCAAATAGGCCTAAATTCCAAGCCGACCACCCCAACTTTGGAGGTATGGAGTGAAAAACTCAAAAATTATCTGTCGTTTGTTCAACAACCAATAATAACCAAGGGAAAAAACACCCTGGGCTGATCAGATTGACAAATGAATTCTAAGAGACCGATTCTTTTAGAGACACTATCATGCTAGAACATTTATTACAATTCCCCCATGGGGTATGAACATGTGATATGATACAACAAAGCTTCACGGAAGCAAGACTGAAGGTTCTCTGAAGTCCGAACAAGTTATCTTTGTCTGGCTCACCAGGCTCCCTTGATAGAAAACCACTAAGTACAACTTATGTGGTAAAATTCTGGCTCCAACTGTGGGACGTGTGCTCGATCTGGTCTTTTGAGGCAAGGAGAGGATACGAGAACATCAGAATCTCGGGGTTCATAGACCCTGTAAAAACATCTCAATTTGACAAGAAAAACCTCAATAGCACAAGTTTTATAAAAAAGCAAATGAACCATTAAGATAATTTATTTAAACAGAATAAATGTAACTAACTAAAAAGAAGAAATTTTTTATTATAGCTAAGTAGAAATGCAGAAAGTAAATGCTCTCTTTCAAGGAGCTTATTTTCCTACTCTAACCATGATATAAAAAGGGTTAAGTGTAATCAGAAATCCAATGTAACCACCTAAGAATTTTATTAACATAATTTTTTTTTCCTTGTCTTTGGTTACCAGCCAAAGTAAGGATACTTTATTCAAAAAATGCAAACCTGCGTGATGAGCCAGAAGGGGCGAGATGGATGGGAAATCATAGGCATGAATAACGTCGTCAAACTTCCTCCCAAACTGGTAAGTGCCTGCGCAGGCTGCTTCTATCCATGACTGGATAGGGTTGATGTACAAATTGGGATGATGAGGCAGATTGACTACACCATCATACTGATCATTAAGGCTTACCGGATGATAATTCACTGTATAAGCCCCAAGCGGCTCCAAGTCATGAGGAAACTCTATATGTGAAGATTATAGTTGAGACTGATATTCTAATAACTGCATCACATCTCTCTTTTCACAACACTGTTTCTCCATGTATTCATTATTTATACCTTTGTGCGGCTCTGCATGATATGACTTTGAATGATCATATGGATAAAATGAATGCTCCTTTTTCATATCAAAGTTTCCCAAGGCCACATGGTCCATGCTCTCTCCTTTAGATATGCCATAGACAGAAAAATCAACAAAACCATCAAAAGTTTCTGGTTCATTATTTTCCACTTTATTCATGTCACAGACTGGTTTTTCCATGAATGTCCAGGACTCCTCATCAACATCTTTGTTGGGGATAAGGGAGTATTCGTCACTTGTATCATGCTCCAAGCTATTCTTGTCCTCATTTTCATACTCATCTTCTTCAGAGAAAAGTTCACAAGGTAGTGAACCTTCAGGACTATCATCATTATATGGAGAACACATAGGACTTCCATCATGTATATTACAGTTTTCATCATAAGTTTCACTATAAGATTCTGCAATGGTTTCATCTTCACACTTGTACTGTTTGGATGGTAACAAAGGGTAGGCCTGGCCTACTATGTATATATGATCAGGATCACTTGAATTTGTTTCCTGATTACTAACCTCAGGAAGTCCATGTTCCATGACTTGATTTGCAACATAACAAGTGCTCTCTTGGTGGAATTGTTCACAAGGTCTACACCATGGAATGTTAGATTTTCCTGAAGACTGCATATTCTTTTCTATTTTCTCGGCCAATTCTTGAGTAGTTTTTAGATCGGTTGGCTCTTTGTCCCTTAACTGGTACCTCAAATCACCAGTGAAAGCTTCGATGTAATATATGAGGATGGAGGCATCCCTTGGCTTGATTTCTCGAGGGAGGTCCGCAACCACACACCTGAACTTAGTATTAAATTCATCGATGGTTTCACTCTCCATCCTCTTTATGTTATGGAGGGTAGCAAGCAGATGTATTTGTTCTTTCTTTTCCCCCCATTTCTTCTTAAAACCCTCTAGGAATTCACTAATAGTTTTATATGAACCATCATCTAGGCCGAAGTACCATTCTTCCACATCATCTTCCAAGGATAAAGCAAAGAGCATCATTTTGACATCATAATGGTCTTGGGAAGCATCATTGCAATAACTAGCCAGGTACTTTTCAAAATTTTAGAGGTCAGACTTGGCAGTGATGACATTATTACCCTAAAACATGGGGAGCTCCTTGATAGCATCATTCGGAATGTAATGAGGACTACCTGCTATCTGAGAAAAGTCAAGGGGTTTGTAAAATTCTATCATTTCTTGATATTAGTGAACATGACTCTCTCTACAAATATGTCATGGATATCTGAGAGGGATTGGTCTCCTAAATCTTCAAGGTTTCTACGAGAAGTCTTCCCATTCAATATTTTCCTAATAAACCTTTCGGGATCAGGGAGAGGATTGAATAATTGTCGGTGGTTTCTTCGGGTAGAAATTCTTGAATGGATGTTAGACAGTGGAGTCGCCAGATGGATCGAGTTTTAATTTTTATGTTTTTTAAAGACTAGATCAATCAAAAGTTTTTTATCTTTTTAGTTGTTTAGAAAAAAGTTAAGATAAGTTGTACTCGGGAATAAAAATATTTATCCCCAGCAACGGTGCCAAAAAGTGTTGCTGCCTTTCACACACCTGGGTCGCGTGGCAGAAATATTCAAGCCACTCTGCGTGTCCTTGGGGGCAAGTCTCGAGTCAAGGCTGTCACCTTGTTCTTGACTCCTCCGTTTAGGCTCAACTCCTAACGAAGCCAAGGGGGGTAGACCCTATTAAGTTACTAAGGAGGATTTCTTAGTGTGGTGATGTTAAATTGAATTAGTTATTTAGGAGTTTGAATATTTTAACTATAAACAATTAAAGATGACAAGATACGAAGATAAACACACGAAAGCACAAAGCTGATACACCATATATATATATATAAAGAAAAAAAATGACCAGTGCCTTAGAATGGAGTCAAATAAAAAAGATCAATTTGCTTGCATGTGCTTGGAGTGAATGTTTTGCGATTGCATCTTGGTATGTTTTAAGTTAAAATTGAAGTATGAGTTGATTAAATTAGTCTAAGGGGGGACTCCAGATATACCCGAGAGTACTTGGAGTATGTCCAAAACAAAACCTTTACGGCTACCCGTAAGGAATATGTGGGCTGAAATGGAGTCTTTGGGGCTATTGTTCGTAATGCACCCATTAGGGTGTGACAAATATCGGCGCCCCGATGTCACTTTTCAGTAAGTTCCCGCTTCCTTTGGGTATTTTGCCACCGTAGAGGTTCGATCGAGGTGTTGTATTTTCACCTGATGGTTTGTCAATTGGGGAGAGTGAGTCCTAATTATTCTAGTCACCCAAATGCTTTTGATACAGCTTGACTGATCAGATGAACCGCAGCCAAGTGCAGAGCATACACACTGGAGTCTTGTAAATTTTAATAAGTTTTAACTAAGTGTTCTTGTTTAAAAGAAAAAAGCCTCCAAGAACCTCTTTCGATCCAAGTGGATCTCAATCAGGGAATCAAGGAGGGGTTAATTTTAAATTGCTGATAAACAAAATATGAAAAATAAAACAACTACACAAATCTGGTTTTCTGATTAATCCTACCACGAATCTCTTTCCCCTTGTGGGTCACTCAGGAAATCGTGGGGTAAGTATTATGATTACTTTGAAATGTAAGACATGGAGTATGGAATTAACAACAATATCAATTATACTACCCTACAAATCAGATCAATTCTAGTGAAAAAGAAATAAGCAGAAAATGACGAAAATGGCACCAACGCGAATCCCCCTAAGGGGGATGGGGAATGGGCTCGAAAGAGCCTATTCAAAGAATGATTTTATTACAACGGTTACAATATCAAAGCACTGATAAATCAGTGCTTTCTTGGTCATTATATAGGCTGAAACCAAGATCTTACAGTTATACAAAAAATTTACAAATTTTGTGACAAAAGAGAGACCCCTGTGGGGATTTGAGCGCTCCAAAATCCACTTTGGACAACAGATTCCTTTCTTATCTATCATACCTGCTAAACGAAAGTGAGCGTGTTAGAATAAAAAATGCCCAAAATCACTTTAAGAGTAACTTTGGGTCAGCCTACTTTATCTCAAAAAATAATGAAATTAAACTAGCTAAACCGACGAAAAAGGAACCAAGGAAAGCAAGCTTTCCTTGGGATATTGGATTTCTGTTTGTGCAACCAATTAAAATGCACTAATATTGCAGAATATTAAATTTATTGAACAGCAAATGAAGCTACCTTAACAGCAAGCTATGAATTTTCACTAAATTACATGCGAAAGTAAGGTACTTTAGGCTAGATCTCTTGAGATTGAACTTTATATGAAAAATGAAGCTAAGATCTAGAAATTGGAAGGGATCTTGCTAATTAGATATATGTGTGTTTTTCTTGATGAGATAGATCAGATTAATAAGAAACCTTTAAATTAACCAGTTTGAGGAAAGTTTAATAATTTTTAAAGGAGAGAAAGGGGAAGAAATGTACTTGTTGATGAAGCAGATCTGCAGAGGGAACTTGGTAGAGAAGCACCGAGGGGCACAAACTTAGAAATATCTGTTGGAAATCAATGGAATCAAACTTGAACCATATATCTTCTAGCCACGACAAACCTGTAAGCTACAACAAAACTCTTGCGGACAGAACTATCAGATCTGAAGATACATATGAGAAAGGGATGATACAGTATGGAAATAACCTTACTTAACATACAAGTATTAACTCATTCAAACATATGCAGCAAATAGAAAGTAAGTAATATTACTTACAATGATCTATCCTTATGATTTCAGAAACCATTCAGGAAGACAATAATTAAGTGCAAAAAATTGAAAAAATAACAGTTTCACCTCGAATGCAGCAAGACAATGACAATCCACACATGAAAGGTACTCCACATTTGAGCCTCCAAAGCTTCTCTTTATTTCAACAAATGAAAATCAGTACACAGTTACAATGGCAAGCCCTTCAGTCCATCTCTAACTAGCTTCGAAGAGGGAGCCTCCAGCAGGATATATACAATTTGCAGGCCATCTACCCCAGGGGGCGCAATTCCTCATGGAATCAAGTGAAATCAACTGATGGAGAGTTCATCAATGCACAACTAAAGCTGGACTGAGCCTACTTGTCAACTGGGGGCCTGATCTGGCTGACACATCAACCCATACACTAACACATCAGCCCAAAACTCATCTAGCTCAGCCAAAACATGTTGAGGAGAGAGGGAGGGAGAAATTCCCCATAAAGGATGCTCAAGATCAACTCTAGATCTGATTTGATCACCTCCTTCAGTCAAGGATTTGTTAGATCCAGTCAATCTGCTTTAGATCTGATTGATTTCAATTAAATCGGCTGAGAATCCACTGATTTATTGTTTTCGTATTTGCTCCGTTATTCAACAATTTATTAATTAAAATAATCAATAATTGATTTTTGGGGCTTTCTGACCTGAGTGATGGAAAATCACTCAAAACTAGGAAATAGCGGGTCCATGGGTTTACATGGTGCTATTAGCTTGAAAATGAGCACCTACATGACTGAAGCTGATGATTTGGCCCACTTTTATTACAAAATCAAATTTTCCAATTAAACTATTAAAAAATAGCCTAAGTTTTGGAAAAATTAAAATTTAATAAAAAACATTGAAAAAACTAAAAAATTGAAAAATTAAAAAATTGAAAAACACCTAGGGGGACTTAGACATGTTCATATGACTGAAAAATTATGTCTAGCATGTTTATACATTGACACATAGACTCTAATAACCTCAATAGGCCTAAATTCCAAGCCGACCACCCCAACTTTGGAGGTATGGAGTGAAAAACTCAGAAATTATCAGTCGTTTGTTCAACAACCAATAATAACCAAGGGAAAAAACACCCTGGGCTGATTGGATTTACAAATGAAGTCTAAGAGACCAAGTCTTTTACAGAGACTATCATGCTAGAACATTTATTACAATTCCCCCATGGGGTATGAACATGTGATATGATACAACAAAGCTTCTCGGAAGCAAGACTAAAGGTTCTCTGAAGTCTAAACAAGTTATCCATGTCTGGTTCACGAGGATAACTTGATAGAAAACCACTAAGTACAACTTAGGTGGTAACATGCCCCTCATTTTTCATTAATTAGGTGTCGAAAATGTTTTCCTTAAGAAGATGGTATGCTCTGTAATCGTTCTCATCATGTCCTACTGACTTACAAAATTTACAGAAGAGGTTTACTGGTGTACTTAATTTTTTTTTGCAAATATAAATAGTCTTCATTGTGATTCCCTCTAGACTGGCATATGCGGCACCAGGGTAGTTCGTGGCCATTTAGTGGGTTTGGTGCACCAGATGAGACACAATTCATGAAGGTCGAACAATTATCCTTAGTATGTCCATCTGTTTTGCATTTTGTGCACCATAAATATTCTTGTGCTTCCTCACCCTTCTTGATGTCTTCAAGTTGTATTGTCAGCCAACAGTGACAGTATCTTAGCCATTCCTATGGCACTATCGCTGATGCGAGAGGCCTCTAGCTTCATTACTAACTCTGATGCTTGTGACTCAATATTTTGTTGCATAAGTGGCCCTTGGATATGTCGTAATAGTGCAGCAATAAACCATTCTTTATGCTTCACATTCAACATTTGGAAACTTACTTTGGCCATCAAAGTTTCAAAGTGCTGGTCAAAGTCCTAGACTTACTCTGCTAGTGCTTGTCTTATATCCTTGATCTTTGTAATGCACCATGACTTAGACTTCGGTTTTCTGAACTCAGAGATAATTGTGGCTCAAATATCGTCTAGAGTCTTCTGCGGTGTTTCGGCAGGTGCGGCATAGAACTTCATAAACCAATCCAACACACGAACCCTCAGATTCGTGATCATTTGTTCCTTGTTTATGTCTACATTATTGACTAAATGAACCATCCAAACATCTTCCCAGAGGAACCAATGTTGCTCTGGGTCTTCTACTCCATTTCCATTGAATGTGGGTAACCAAATGTTCTCCCTAGCCATTTAGTTGGCATTGGGGTTCTCTAGTAATGGATTCAAAGGGGGTATACCTTCCGGTGTAGTAGTTGTAGTACTAGAATTATTAGTATTAATATTACTCTTCAGGGATGATACTCTAGATATCACCTGTGGTGATATTGCTAGTATGATGTAATTGTGTCCTGACCTTGGTGTCTCAATAGAGTCTTCAGAGTCCTCTGGTCCTTCCAAAATTGGGATATAGTCCTCCTCTTCGTCACAAATCCTTCACGTCTTTGTGACTAAAGTTCATGTTCACTCTCCTCGAACGGGATAGGATTCCTTCATCCTTCTTCGGTCTTTCTTCGTTTCACTGATCTGAATCTCCTTCCACTCCTTTGGACTCCGATTTCTAGCTTAGTTTATGTACTTCTAGGGGACATTTCAAGTCACCCTTTTCCATTTTCCTAACAGATAGTCTGCAACATAATATCCTTCCCAGGTATGCGACTCAACTACTCAACTGCAAGATACCCTTCTCATAAACGAGCATCTTAATCCATGTACTGATATACAACAAATATCTTCTTCGAGGTCCTTGGAAAATTTTTCTTTCGGCCTTACTATATGAGGCTATAATAACTACTACAAACTTGGTGATATATCCTTGTAAGATACTTTCAACCCAAAAATTGTTAGCTCTAGATATTGTGTTACTTACAATGGTTACTTCGCGAACCAACTGATCACTCCATTCGACAACTTCTCTTCTCTGGAATTTTGTCTATCTAGTTGCCAATATTCACAACCATTCATGTAGTATAGTGGTAAAATCAACAAATAATACCTCGTGAATATCATAATATATATACTCATCCACCCATCTTTCTATGCTCAATCGTATCCTCTCTCTCTTCTTGCGCAACTGCTAGCATCTTAGGCTCCAACCAGTCCTTTATCTCTTTCTTCGTCAGATGCCACAACATTTCCCTCAGCTCAAATTATTATGGGTCCTAGAAATGAATCTATTTGTTGGCCTCTATCACCTTCTTTCCTAGACTTGCGGTTCAACAACACCACAATACCAACAATAAACCACAAGACATCGACCCGACAGAGAAAGCTCAGTCGACAACACCTACGAGACAGGTGCAATCTCACCTAAGATATCTAATGGGTAACTGCCGGAACAATGTTTCTGCAGTTGGTGAGGGAATTATAGTCCCTTGGCGCACAACAAATCCATTCAATAAAGGCACGAGGGTGTTAAATTTGAGCATATAGATCTGTAGACAAACACACAACTCACAAAGAAGATCTCATAATTTACTCAGCCATTGAAGAATGAAATAGTGCAAAAGGCTTGCAGCTGTGAATGGTTTCATTAATCAAAAAAGTAATCCAGATAATAATTACAATAATGTAAAATGGCTTTAATAGCCACAAGCAATTCGAATCCAAATGAGGAAGTTCGAATTCATGACTCTACTTGACTGTAGGTAACCAAGACTTGTCTAAATCACAATTGGAGTTCTAAAACACAACCCACTGTTACATTTAGTATTAAATAATGGTTAATTGACTGTGGTAGGTGAGAAAAGCACCCCACATGTGTGCAATTAATTAAACCATTATTTAACTGAATGTAACTGACTCCTAACTTGGCTTGACTAGTCATCAACTGAAGTTAAGGACCCAATAGTTAACTGTCCTTGTCTAAATCATAACTGGAGTTTTAAAACACAACCAACTGTTACATTTAGTATTAAATAATGGTTAACTGACTATGGTAGGTGAGAAAAATGCCCCACATGTGTGCAATTAATTAAACCATTATTTAATGAATGTAGAGAGCTAGAACTGAATGTAACTGACTCCTAACTTGGCTTGACTAGTCATTAACTGAAGTGAACTGACCTTGGTTGGTTTCGGCACTCCCAGTTGCTTCCTAAATTGTAGGGATTGATCTAGGAGACTCCTAAACTTATGCAATCAAGTGTAATAAGTGGCAGTGAGCCTCAATTAGCGTTCCCCACACTTTGGTAACTGAAACATGTGCTCCAATTAGGTCAAGTTTAACCAATGGTACTAATGACTATAAATAGAATGGATGGACTCCCGATTTAGACATGACTCCCGATTTAGACATATGACCAAATTTGGACAAGATAGGATTAATAATCCTAACACATGGATGATGGAGTCTATTCTAGTGCGACTGGACACAACTATATGTCAGTGCGCACAACACAACACTGTCCTTAAACCCCACAACTGGTGCAACTGGTGCAACACAACTTATCCTCTATACCGACAAACAGGTCACGACTAGTGCTTTAAGTTAGGATTTTAACCATGAACTTATAAACAACATTCCCACAATGCACATAAACATTCAATACAACTATTCATTCAACACATGAAATAACGTGGACACAATGTGGAAACCCATCCAAGAAAAACCACCAAGGTGCTCTTCATCTCGCATGAGAAATTGTGTATAGCACCTTGCAGTCCGTGAACTACAGATTGTTCTGAAGATATGTCTCTTTGACTCAATATTTTCCTCTCATGCTCTCTGTTTTATTCTTCTATATACTCCTACTGATCTGCCCATAGCCTGGATTGTCTCTTCTACTTACTCTCTGCACACTCAGCTACAGATTCCTAGTATTACTAATGGTCTGTGCACACGACTGCAAGATCCATGGCTCAATAGCCTCCTACTTATACTAGACTCTTCTCTGAGTATTTTTATTCTACTTAGTATAACTTCCTTAATAGGATAAACAGAACAGTAAAATGATGGACCTTAAAGGGTCAACTACATACTGCTCATCAGTTATAAGTCATGATCAGCCGTAAAAAATGGTTACAGGCTATCAGGGACTAACACAAGGAACTATCGACCAGAATTACAAAATATTCCCTCATATGTGCATTTTGTGTAGGCTTACACTATCTTTAGTAGCCACAATCTTCTGGTCCTGTCACTTTCTAACCGTTACCCATTTGCATTCCTGTAAGCTTTCCTTTCCTCTTTTGCACATGTGCTCTCTCCTTTTTTGTCAGTTTCTTTTCTTCCTTTGCTTCCTTTTCTTCCTTTGCGACCTGCTCTCTTCCTCATCGTGTGCGCTTTTCCTTCCCATCTTTTCCTGTCCCAACAACAACTAGCTTGAGGATAAGTTTAGGGGCATGAAAAATTTTGAGCATGGAAGCATAGGATCTCTGTGGTCCTTGAAGAAAATGATTTGGATTAGTATAACAATAAGCAAGTTCCATAACCAGATGGATATTAGGATAAGTCTATCCATAAGAATAACTTGATCAAGGCCAAGATAATCATTACAAATTCTATTAAGGATCATCTCAACCCCCATGTGTCATCCTTTAAGACACCTAAGGAAGTGTTTGATGCTTTGAAAAAGATATTCAAACAAAATAACATCAAAGGAATGATTGTTAGGATTATTGATCCTCACTTTTCCAACTTGGTCATATGTCTAAATCGGGAGTGCATCTAGTCTATATTTAGTCATTAGCACCATTGGGTCCACTTGGCCTAATTGTGGCACATGTTTCAGTTACTAAAGTGTGAGGAACACTAATTGAGGCTTACTACCACTGATTGCACTTAATTACATCAGTTTAGGATCCTCCTAGACCAATTCCTATAATTTAGGAGCCACTGGGAGTGCCAAAACCAACCAAGGTTAGTTTAGTTCAGTTGATGACTAGTCAAGTTAAGTTAGGAGTTAGTTACAATCAGTTCTAGTCCTCTACATTCAGTTAGCGCTAGGTTTACTTGACTACACTTAGGAGGGGCGCATTTCTCACCTACCACAGTCAATTTTCCTTAGTCAACACTAAATGTAACACTCGAGTTGTGTTTTAGAACTCCAATGAACTCCGGTTATGGTTTAGACAAGGTCAGTTAACTATTGAGTCCTTCGATAGTGATTTAGACAGGGTTGTAGTTACCTACAGTCAAGTAGATTCTAATCAATTCAAATTTCCTCGTGTGGATTCAAATTGCTTATGGCTATTAAAGCCATTGTACTTCATTGTAATTATTATCTAATTACTCTTTGATTAATGAAAAGCATTCACAGTTGTAAGCCATTTTTGCACTATTCCATTCTTCAATAATTGAGTAAATTGTGTGATCTATCCTATGAGTTATGGGTTTGTCCACAGATCTATGTGTTCAATTTAATATGGTATCAAAGCTTTGAAGGACAAGGAATTTCTCTTCCTCAGATCTCCTACTGGATCATTTTTGAGCAAAATTGCTCCTTCCAGCTTTACACCAGAAGCAGAAGGTTTACCACTTAATACCCCAAGTAAAGGAATTGTTGATCAATATTGATCAACTATTCTGGGTGTGATGAAAACCTGAAATTTGCAGGTTGTCGACCTTACGATGCCACTTTTTTTTTGTAGGTACAATTTCAAATGGATTCATCAGTTCCTCTTCTCTCTCTTTCCACAAACTATTCAGAATTGAAGAAGAAGATGATTTCATCTTTGATGAGACAAGGTCTCATTAGAGGAAATTTGGGGTTTAAAATGGGCCTTATAAGAAAACGTGCCAAAATAAGTTTTTGTGAGTTGGAATTCAAGAACCAATAGAATTTCAATAAAATAAGTCAACCATAATGGTTGAATTGACATATTTGTCATTAAAAAAAACTACTTTTTTTGTTCGTATTTTCGACATATCTCATTGTGTTTTTACTCAAATTTCGATCGGGAGAGCTTGTTGGATGGGGAATTTGATTCCGCATCCAACGAGTACCCACACTGCATACTTTTGATGTACCCCGCTACCCCAAAAACAAGAAATAGCTGAAAAACGTGATGATGACATCATCATCACATTTTTTCAGGTATTTCTTGTTTTTGGGGTAGCGGGGTCCGTCAAAAGTATGCAGTGTGGGTACTCGTTGGATGTGGAATCAAATTCCACATCCAATGAGCTCTCCCGATCGAAATTTGAGTAAAAACACAGGGAGATATGTCGAAAATACGAACACAAAAAAATAGTTTTTTTCTTTCTTCCTCCAAAATTAATCAATATTATTTTATTATTTTAACTATTATTTTATTATTTTCCTTAGGAGGCCCATTTTAGACCCCAAAATTCCTCTAATGTTATCAGGTGTCTAATGGAATCGGTAAAGAGTGTTTTAGTGAGAATGACTGGATGAATAAATGTGATGGAGCTTTTGGAACAATAGCAATGGGTCTTTCTCCTAGCTTGTGCTACCTCATTAGATCTATTGAAGACCCGAAGGAACTCTGGACAAGAATGGACATAACCTTTGGAGTGATTGATGAGGATTATAATAGCATTTTGGAGAGAATATTTAGTACCATAAGCTCTCTTGATTCAAAATTCCCAGCCTCCACTCTCTCTGATGAATTTGTTCAAGATGAAGAAGAAGCAGAAGCTTCTACACAGTCAATTTGAATTAAAGGCAGTCTCCATGCAGTGACTCCTTCTCCTGATGATCTAGAAGTTCATGAGATCTCTGATATCTCATCTCCACATATTTCTGAAACAGAAGAAGACATTCAAATCTCTAATATTGAAGAAAAACAATGCTGCACTTCCATGCAAACATTCACCGGTAATTTTCCTTTGAATTTTGTGCCAAATTTACCAGTAATTGCTTCCGAAAGCGAAGATAAATTTGATTTTTCTCCCTCTAATGTTGCTGCTGGTGTGCAAATATGTGTTACCTTGGATATTTTGGAAGAAATATCAGATTACTAGAGTGATCCATTTGGTCACCATGATCTGGATTTTCCAGCAAGCTGTGCATCCACCGTCTCAATTAACCATTTATATGAATATGATATTTACCTTATTGGATATGATATGATATTATTTAGATCTGATATGATATTTCTTGATTTAATATATCAAATTAATAATCTTTCAGTACTGCTTGTAACTGTTCTCATCAACGATGTGAAGAAACAAGTACCGCAAGTCTCCTACAAAACTGCTGCTAGGGATTTGATTCCATTTCACAGTTTTGGATCTGTTTTGAACCTGTTTAGATATTATTTACTTTTGGATATGATACTATTTGGTTCGTATTTTAAAATTCAAAAGCTTCCAGTCATGCTTGTAGCTGCTCTCACCAATTCCGGTGTGAAAAATTAGGTACCGCACTTTCTCTTCAAAACTGTTGATGGGGATTTAGTCTTAGTTTCCTAATATGAGGTTGCTGATATTTTATTATGTGATTTTGTTGAGGCCCAGAAATTTGTAGGAAACAAAAGTAAGGGATTCTCCCCAGTCAACTTTCCCAACTAGCCCGTGACTATTTGGTATGGGAATCCGTCCGGTTTGCGGTCCGACTATCGTAGGTCAAAGTAACAAAAACAAAATTTTTACCGGTTGCGGCTCGGTCCACCGTGTATTTTTGTATTTTTTGACTTAATGTATGATATGCTAGTGCCTAATTAACCATGCAGGGTGATAATATGCAAGGAGCAGTCACAACGTGATGCGTACTTTCTTACCTCTCGTCTTAGCATTCACAAGCATCTAAATCACATACAACAAGAAATTAAAACTAACTACCTAAACTATCCCTAGGGAGCAAGATTATCATTCATTGGTGAGTAATATATTTTATACATGAATTATGAAAAGTTATAGATAGCTGATACTTCTTTCAAGACACATGAACAATTACAGATATTTGAACAACCAGATAGCCAATTGTTTATGGACAACATTTATTACTCACAGTGGAAAACATCACAAAAATATACTGAAGAACATTCAACAAGAACATAGGTTCAAGAAGTTAAACACTCTCACAGTTAATGTAACACAGCTGAAAATGAAATAGTTCCCCTTCAACATTGTTCATTTAATCACATTGATACATTCAACATTTCGCTTTCTCCGGCAGGCAAAAGTTGCAGTTTCTGATTGTAAAACAAAATAGTTCCTCTTACAAGCAAATGGTGTACAAGTTTTTCCAGGTAAAAAGTCCCGTTCTAAGTTCTACTTTGAAATATTTAAACCAAAATCAGTAGACCGCTTGGGTTCCCACTAAACGTGTGACTCTCCGGTTCTTTGGGCATTTCATATCCTTTCTTTTTCATTTTTTCTGGGCAAGCTCATTTCAGCTGAGTAACTGACGGACCTTTCGGATCTGTGCCCTTGTTTCTTTACATACCACAACATTATCTGTATGCCCTCATGATCCATTTAGTAACGTACAGTCCGTCCAGTTCGCGCCTATATCGTCATCATCCTTGTCTTCTACTATGCCCGTGCCACGGAAATATCAGCAACCTTGTGGATCTTCCTACAGTTAAACAACTTGCATCATTTACTGGGGTCATATCCTAAAATAAAACATCAATTTAAATCAACTGAAATGGCTAATCCACAAGAAATGGCCAGGGGCACCACCTGTTCTGGCAATTTTAACAACGCCGACCTTCCTACCTCGTCCACCTACAGGCTCGACCAACATCACCAATGACGGCAGACGGGAAAACATTGGCGGCTCAAAAACTAACATCGGAAGGGTAGACCAATCTGTAAGCGAGAAAGCCTTAAATCGAAAGTTGGACACGTAATGACATCGGAAGGAAAATGACTTTCCCAGCCGCAACGGCGGAAGAGACAAGAGCTAGAGACATCCGAAACGCGGGCGGGAAAAGCTCAATCGGAAGTCGGAAGACATTACATCGAAAGGAAAAGGACTTTCCCAACCACAACGATGGAAAATAAAATGCTACGGGTATGCGATGAAAAGGTCAACACACATCGGCAGTCGAAGCTCTTCATACTTCGGATGGCTAATCGATTTGGGAGCCGCAACGGTGGATGAGAAAAGGCTATCAGCCGTCGATTTAACATAGTAAGATTCCTAATCAATAAACATTAAGTGCTCAAAAATCTTTAAGAATCAGCAAAGGTTAAACCTGTTAGAATAATAAACCCATTGTTTACCCACTTAGACATTAGTTTCATTATTTTTGTCTTATTTGCCTAGTTCATGTGTCCCACCTTGTGCAAGTTGCCATTTGCCTATCTATAATGGTCAAACTTGCCTTATTTGACTCATGTAGCACATGGGAGAGCTAAAGGAATCAATTCTGCTTTATTCCTGGCCTCCTAGGCACCCTTCTGCTTTTTCTACTTTATTGCCTGCTTTTTCAGTGTTTTAAGGCAAAAGGAAAAGCTAGACTAGGTGAGGTTGACTAGTTTTTTGTCCTACACATCCTCCTCTCTTTTCTCCATGAAAAAGCATGTATGAGATGCCATTCCACCACTCTTTATCTTTCCTAAGCCTTTTTTCCAATTCGTGATCTCCATGACAGATTTGGGATCAGCTTTTTACACCTATGGGGGATTTGCTTATTTTTGGTAAGCCTGCTTTATGCTAGATTCGAATTGCTCCTCATGCATTCAAATCCCTGATGTATTTTATTTATTCAGCAACCTATGTTATTACAGGGTTGGAAATTGTACACTGATTTAATACATTTTAGTGTTCAACTCCAATTTTCAGTCTCTTTGTGAGTGATTTTGCATGATCAATTGTTAATTGTTGTGAGTAAAATTAATCTATCACCTGGTTCAATTTCCACATGGTATCCGAGCCATTGTAGGTTGTTTCTCTCCTTCAAAAAAATTGTTTTGCGGGTTCGACATCAGATTGGGAGCCTTCTACTGACAGTCGGGACAGATTTTCTAAGCTATGGATCAATCACAGAAAACTATCTTGACTCCCTTCAATTTATTTGAATGGAAAGCAGAGATGGAGATACTGTTGCGAGTGAAAGGCCTCTATAGGGTGACTATGGAAACAAAAGTAGAGCCCAATGCAGCTGTAGAGAAGATAAAATGGCACAACAGGAGGGATGAGGCTTATGTCCTCCTGTGTCTGAGTATTTCCAGAGACCTCCTTTTCCATCTCGATGGATTGACATCACCGAATGAAGTATGGGAGAAGCTTGCTGATATTTTTGGAAAGATAGATGAGATGAGGGGACATCAAATAAAAAATGAGCTGATTTCTCTGAGTCCAATGGGCTTTGAATCCATGCAGCTATATTTCTCCAAGTTCAAAGCACTAGTTTTGTAGCTGAAATAGTGTGGTATCGAAAAGAAAGATGATCAGCTTGTACTGGCCATCCTATCGAACCTGGGACCTGATTATTCAATGTTTTTTTTGACCTTCTATGCCACAAAAATGACAGCTCGAACCTGGAAGATGCCTAGCCTTGCAGATTTCATGGAATCTCTCACACAAGAATATGACAAGCTGGTGATGATGGGCACCATCAAACCATCCAAAGATCAATCTTTGATTGCTGGAGATTCGAGGGTGGATTCAAAAAGAAAAAAGAAAGCTAAAGAGCCACCTGAGGAAAAGAGAGACAAGAAACAGTCTCTGGAGGATCAACAAGGTCCCAAGAAGAACTACCAGAAGAAGAAAAACAAAGGTGAAATGAACAAGTGCGCATACTACAATAAGGGCAATCACTCTGAAATCTCTTGTATGAAAAAGCAGATAGACATGCTAACCCAACTCCTAGAGAAGAATGGCATCTCCCTTCCAGAAAGCTCAAAGAAGAGAGAAGGAGGATCAAGTTTAGATGACAGAGAGAGAGTTCATTCTCTAGTTGCTAGCACATCAAGCTCACCCAATTTTATCATTGATTCTGGAGCTTCAAGACACATGGCTTCGACTAAGGAGGCCTTCTCCTCACTGGATATGTCGAAAGGACCATCTATTGTACTGGGAGATGACTCTCTCACTGAAAGTAAAGGAAAAGGAAGGATAGATCTTGATCATGGTCAGTTCAGCAATGTGTTGTATGTGCCTGGTCTCGCCTCCAACCTCCTGTCAGTGTACCAGATGACCCACACTGGGTCTCCTAAGAAGGTCATATTCTCCCTCGATGAAGTTGAGATCACAGAGATCTCAAGTGGTAGAGTCATTGCAAAAGGAGTTGCAAATCATGCTCAAAAGGTATACATGTTCTCACACTTCCTACCTTACTCAAACCCCTATGCTCTTCTCATTCATGCTAATGAAGCCAACAAGCTTTGGCATGAAATATTTGGCCACCTAAATTACAAGTATCTTTCTGATCTTATTGAAAAGGAGATGGTCATAGGGTTGCCCAAGATAAAAATTTCCAAAGGAGTCTGCCAAGGCTGTATCCTAGGAAAACACCCAGAGCACAAATTTGAGAGAGCTAGTCATGAGAGAACCTCTGCACCCCTCAAGCTGATCCACAGTGATTTTGCTGGCCCATTCCCTCATATGTCCATGAGTCAGGCCAAATATGCATTGACTTTTATTGATGACTTTTCTAGGTATTGCTAGGTTCACTTCCTGAAACACAAGTCTGAATTTTTTGGCCTATTCAAAGTCTTTAAGGCTTTGGTTGAAAACCAATCTGGAAGGAAAATCAAGGCCCTGAGATCTGACAATGGTGGTGAGTATGTCAAGTCTAAGTTTATTAATTATTATGCAGATGGAAGTATTCAGATGTAGCATTCTATCCCTTACACACCACAGCAAAATGGTGTTGCTGAGAGGAAGAACAGATCACTGAAGGAGATGGCAACATGCATGATGGAGGCCAAAAATTTTCCACCAAAGTACTGGGTCGAAGCTATCAACAGTGCAGCCTATATCCATAATAGGGTGCCTCACAAACAGCTTGATGGCGTGACTCCCTTCGAAGCATGGAGTGGGCACAAGTCAGATGTGACCCATTTCAGGATTTTTGGCTCAAAGGCTTGGGTTAGAATTCCGACAGAGAAGAGGAAGGCTTTGCAGCCCCAAAGACAAGAGTGTATTTTTCTTGGATACTCTGAAGATTCAAAAGGGTACAAGTTGATAAATTTGAGCACAAACAAATCCTTCATTGAAAGGTGTGTTCAGTTTGAAGAAGAATCCCTTGCAGCAGTAGAAGTTGGTGAAGCCTCTTCACCACCTGAACCTCAAGAAGTAAGTAAAGAGTTTGTTGAACATGCTGATTCTGATTTGTCTGATGGATATGAGTTTATTGCAGACCTTGAAAGCCCCACAAGGCCTAAATGGGTAGCCAAGACACTACATGCAGCAGGTGAGCTAGCTGGAGATCCCAATGACCCAAGGAGGACTAGATCTCAATTTGAGAGTGGTCTGTGCATGAAGGATCCTATGTTTGCTGAAAAATGCTATTTGATGGTGGATTCTGATCCTCAAAACATATGAAGAAGCAGTAGGAGATCCAATATGGCAAACAGCCATGAAGAAAGAGTTCACCTCACTCCAGAAGAGAAACACATGGGAGCTAGTGGATCTTCCCCCAAAGAGAAAACTAGTACAGTGTAAGTGGGTCTATAAGACCAAATTTGCTGCTGATGGTTCACCACTGAAGTACAAGGTCAGATTGGTAGCCAAGGGCTACTCATAGGTTCATGGCATACATTACAATGAGACCTTTGCCACAGAGGAAAAGATGGATTCCATCAGGCTAGCTCTAGCCATTGCAGCCTCAAGGCAATGGGAGGTACATCACATGGATGTAAAATGTGCCTTCCTGAATGGAGATCTCATCGAGGAGATATATATGCAGCAGCCTCAAGGTTTTGCTACTAACCCTTCTCTTGTGTGCAGGTTGAGAAAGTCATTGTATGGGCTAAAGCAAGCCCCCAGGGCTTCGTATGCCAAGATTGATAGCTTCTTGCTATCACTGAATTTTGTTCAGTGCAAATCAGATCCAAATGTATATTTGAAGTTAGTTAATGGTTCATTAATGATCATTGTGTTATATCTTGATGACCTCCTCATTACAGGAAGCTCACAGGCTAAGATTGCTTCCTTAAAGGGAGCTATGAACCAAGCCTTCTCCATGACAGATTTGGGGCTCTTAAGTCAATTTTTGGGGCTTGAGATTGCTCAAACCAAAGTTGGAATCAAGGTGCACCAGTCCAAATATGCCTTGGAATTTTTGAACAAATTCAAAATGAAGGATTGCAAGGCAAGCAAAACTCCTTTCCTTTCAGGAGTGAAGCTGGAAGAAGTTGATTCTTCACCGATGGTAAACAATACACTGTAGAGGCAATTGATTGGATGTTTGTTGTATCTGACACATACTAGACTTGATATTTGTTATGCAATAAGTGTGGCTTCTAGATTCATGGATCAGCCTCAAGAGATCCATTGGAAATCAGCCAAAAGGATCCTTAACTTTGTTCAGGGAACAAGGACACATGGGATCTTCTATAAAGCAAAATCTGATCTTGAGTTGATTGGATTTACTGACAGTGATTGGGAAGGTGATAGCACAGATAGAAATTCCACTTCAGGATATGTGTTCATGCTTGTAGAAGTTCCAATCAGCTAGTCAAGCAAGAAACAGAGTGCCATTGCACTCTCATCTACAGAAGCAGAGTACAGAGGAGTTGTTAATGCAGCAAATCAATGTTTATGGTTGCAGGGTTTACTTGGAGAGTGTGGCTTCGAAATAGAGTACTCAACTACCATATATTGTGATAACTAGAGTACCATTTAAATCTGCAAAGATCTAGTTCAGAAGCAGACAACCAGACACATTGAGATCCATATGCACTACATCAGAGAACTTGTGCATGATGGCACCATTCACCTACTCTTCTGTTCATCTTCAGAACAAGTAGCTGATATCTTCACCAAAGCATTTTGTGAGAAGACCTTCAACAATCTCAAATCACTGCTGGGGATTGCTAATCATGCTGTGAAAGCATGAATGGAGACAAGATTCTACAATTTTGTTTTACAGTCCATGTTTAAGGGAGGATTTTCCCAAGTTGGTTTTGCCTCTTTCCTTGTTTAAATGGACATGCAGTATGTAAAGGGTGACTAAGCCTTGTTGCTAGGCCCTATAATTTTCTGATATATTACTCATAAGTCAGGCTTAAGGGGGGTGTTAGAATAATCAACCCATAGTTTACCCACTTGGACATTAATTTCATTATTTTTGTCTTATTTGCCTAGTTCATGTGTCCCACCTTGTGCAAGTTGTAATCTGCCTATCTATAATGGTCAAACTTGCCTTATTTGACTCATGTAGCTCATGGGAGAGCTAAAGGAACCAGTTCTTTTTTATTCCTGGCCTCCTAGGCGCCCTTCTTTTTTTTCTGTGTTTTAAGGAAAAAGGAAAAGCTAGACTAGGTGAGGTTGACTAGTTTTTTGTCCTACACATCCTCCTCTCTTTTCTCCTTGAAAAAGCATGTATGAGCTCCCATTCCACCACTCTTTATCTTGCCTAAGCCTTTTTTCCAATTCGTGAGCTCCATGACAGATTTGGGATCAACTTTTTACACCTATGGGAGATTTGCTTATTTTTGGTAAGCCTACTTTATGCTAGATTCGAATTGCTCCTCATGCATTTGAATCCCTGATGTATGTTATTTATTCAGCAACCTATGTTATTACAGGGTTGGCTATTGTACACTGATTTAATATAGTTTAGTGTTCAGCTCCAATTTTCAGTCTCTTTGTGAGTGATTTTGCATGATCAATTGTTAATTGTTGTGAGTAAAATTAATCTATCACTTGGTTCAATTTCCACAAAACCGGCTCTACTTCCACAACAGTGGCCTTAAAGAACAAAAGATTTGATTTATCCTCGGCTAGGAAAACAGACTCACATCCGCGACCCATCACGAAATTCAAACACGACACTTTTAAAACAGGTTGACAATCAATCTTCAAAGTCATTCGAAAATAAAGCATGCCCAAAAAGGCTCAAGGGTCCAACGATTAAAAAAATTCTAAATTATGAGGAGGGGACCCAAATTTAATAAATTTGGGGAGAATAGTTGCAGCCGCAACAATTGGCGATTACCTGGTGAACCTAGATCTCCGGGCAATTATTCTTTGAGTGACAGACTATTTAACAATAAATGAATCTATTAAATTCTTCCAATTATCTGGATTTCTCAAATGACAGAAGTCTGTACCTTTAATCATTGATGATAGTCCAATTTGGGAGAGTGGAAACCAAGATTTTCAAGTCCAAATGACTTTGTTGAGGCCATAGGATGAGTTTCATTATTACTTTTGTTTTCAGATAGCAGATAGCTTGGACACCACAGGGTTGTAGCATATGGTAAACAGAAATATTCGTTTGTTCCTCATTCCCATGCCACTTTAGTATTTTTGTGCTTTTGGACTTTTGTCCATTTTTATATGAGTCCTCCTGCATGCCTTTCTTACTGAATTTTAATTCAGGATCCTCTATCCCATAGTGTCCTTTTGTGTGAGCGGTGTACTTCATGTTTCAGCTCACGGACAGAGAGGATCTTCAGGAAATTTAGTACTTATGATTCAGTATCTACTTTGATGTATGATGCTTTCATAGGAGTTTTTTGACTCTTATTTGCATTTTGGCATTCGTTTCTTGGCATGGGATCATTTATATTTAATATATTGTTCACCTCGCTCCTTTCCATGGGTCCTCAGCTGTCACTCCTTAGAACATTTTAAGTGTGACGTGGATGTAGCCTCAACATAGTATTCCAGACTCTCTGAATCCGGTTTATTTCACAGGGGTTAAGCATGACTTCAATGCACAAAGAGATTATTCGAGAAATATGCTAAACTGGAAGAAGTTCTTTTAGCAACACACAGTCTGAGGCCCAAAAATGTTTATCATTCCAAAACATTTTGATGTTCTCCATGCAACTGCAGGTTCATTCCCTTTATTGGAATCAAGAAAAACAAACTAAAACAAACTGAAAAACATGACTCAAAAGACATCCAAACAGATTAATTATATACAAGGTAGAAAAACTCAAAGAAACTCAGGAAAAATAAGGCTTGAGAACCAAACCATTCACTGGTAAGTTCTCTTCCCACCCCTGTAGATCTTGCAACTTATAAGTAGAAGGGCCAAGCTTTGCTGCAATCTGAAAAGGGCCTACCCACAATTGCTGGAATTTAGTGTGCTTTCCTTTCTCATCATGGGGGTGATCCCATTTGAGGACTAAGTCTCCTACTTCAAAGTCTTTTGTTCCAGCTTTATGTTTGTCGAACCATCTCTTTACTAACTCTTGCTGTTGCTTAAAGTGTTCCCTGGCTTTAGATCTAGCCTCTTCTGCTTTCAGGAGATTATATATCCTTATTTGCAAATCTTCATCATCCGACCCTCTAGATTCTTGAGCTATTATGGAAGAAGGAAGCATGATATTGGGAGGAAGGATGGCTTCTTTACCGTAGAAAAGGGTATACGGTGAAACTCCTATCGCAGACTTGGGGGTGACTCTATCAACCCAAAGGGAATTTGGTAGCGCTGAGTGCCAGCTCCTCTGGTTTTCAATCACAGTCTTCTTTAAAATCCTAATCAGATTTTTGTTAGTGGATTCAGCAAGGCCATTTCCTTGTGGATAGTAATTAGCAGAATAATGTAATTTTATCCCTTTATCATGAGCAAAAGAAGTTAATTTAATTGATGAAAAGTACGTAGCATTATAAAAAACTAATGAAAATGGAACTCCAAACCTAGTCATGATGTGGTCCTGCAGGAAACTAATGACCTCGTCTTGATTTATCTTGCGCAGCAGAACTGCTTCGACCCAGCGAGTGAAATAATCGGTCACAGTTAGAATGTACTTGTGTTGTAGGGAGGAATTTGGTTTTATTTATCCAATGATATCCAACCCCCATTGCTCGAATGGTTCTGTGATCATCACAGGCTTTAGAGGTGCTACTGCTTTAGGTTGTCTCCCACTACACCTTTGGAAAATATCACACTTCCTGACATGTGCGTGTGCATCTTTGAAGAGAGTAGGCCAATAGTAACCTGCCCTGAGGATTTTGTGGGCTATAGTATCTCCTGAATAATTCCCCCCAGCAGGACCGTGATGCAATTCTGACATTACTTTCTTCACATCTTCCTTTTCTAAGCATCTGAGAATAACCCCATCATAATTCTTTCTAAATAATACTCCTTCAATAAGTTGATAGGAGGCTGATTTAAGACACAACGCTCTTCTTTTCTTGGAACTCCAATGTTCTGGAAACAACCCTGCCTACAGGTAATGCACAAGGTCTCTATACCAAGACTCGGGAGCTGTAAACAAAGGACATACCTCCATTACATGTAATTCGACTTCATCTTCCCAGCTGTGTTCTTCATTGTTCCCATTCTCAGTCATTAGTTTGCACAACCCTTGTCCTTTAACTGTAAAGGCTGGTTTGAATTCAAGGTCGTACTCTTGAAGAGCTGTAACCCAGTTGCCTCTTCTTTCTCCTAACTCCTTTTGTACAAGAAGAGACCTTATAGCTGGGTAGGGGACAATCACCTTGGTTCTATTTTTTAAAATATAAGGCCTGAATTGCTTTACTGCTTTGAATATATCGTAAGCTTGTTTATCAACAGCTAGGTAATTCAATTCGGCCCCCTGTAGACCAGTACTCATAAAGGATATTGGGAATTCATCCCCCCCATCTTCCTTTTGGGTGAGCACAACTACTAGTGAATCATCGGATGCAAAGGTATACAAGATAAAATATTTGTCGAAATCTGGGATTTTCAGGGAGGGTGCATGTGCAATAGCATTTTTGATTTTGCTGAATGCGCTCTTCTCAATTTTAGTCCACTTGAATAGTGCATTTTTCTTTACCATCCACTGTAGTGGTTTGACAATCTGAGCAAAATCAGGCACAAATATTCGCACGAAGTTTATCGTTCCCATAAATGATTGCATCCCCTTTTTATTATGGGGAAAGGGGATTTGTTCAATAGCCTTAATTCTTTCTGGATCTATAGAGATTCCTTTCTTTGAAACTATGTGACCCAGCAACTTACCCTTCGTGACAACGAACACACACTTCTTAGAATTGAGTGAGATGCCATATTTCCGACAGCGTTCGAAAATTTGCCTTAAGTGAAACGCGTGCTCCCCTCTTTCCTTCGAGAATATTGTAATATTGTCAAGGTATACTACAACACTTCGGCCAATCAATCCATGGAAATCTATGTCCATATCCCTCTGAAACGTTGCTCCAACATTTATAAGCCCAAAGGGCATTCTCCTGTAGGCAAAGGTTCCCCATTTGGTCCTGAATGTTGTCTTCAATCTGTCTTCTTCGGCTACTAATACTTGATTGTAGCCAGAGAAACCGTCTAATAATGAAAATAGTTCAGAACCTGAAACCATTTGTAGCAGTTGCTCCATGGGTGGAACAGGATAGTTATCTTTGTCTGATGCATGGTTTAAGTTCCTGAAATCCACACAGAGTCTGATTTCTCTAGACTTTTTCCTTACTGGTACTAGATTTGATACCCACTCAGAGTGTCTAACCTTGAAAATGATTCTAGCATCCAATCATTTCTTCACTTCACTCTGAATCAGCGGTTCCAATTTTGGATGCATTTTTCTTAACGGTTGCTGATATGGATTGACGCCTTCTTTAATGGGGACAACATGTTTGATGATGCTAGTGTCGTATGTTTTCAAATCTTCGTACGTCCATGTGAAAACATCTTTATATTGTTTAAACAAACTAACGAACTTGTCTCTTTCTGTTGGTGAACAACATTTTCCGAGATTCACAAATTTAGGATTCGTTTCAGTCCCTAAATTAATCAGCTCGAACTGCAGAGATGAGCTGTGGGTCTTCATGTTGGTTGGTCTTCTAAACTTTTCATTTAAATCAAACATTTTTTCTAACGTTCTGACTCCTTTAGGAATGAAATTATCGTACTTTAGCTCAGCCTAATGCTCTTCATCGTCTATGATTGCTCCTTTAAACACCTCGTCATTTGTTAAACATTCTATAATCTACTGGTCATCATCGAACACTCGTAGGTTCGTAATCATATCAGGTACAGAGGGCCTAAAAAGTAATTCAACAGAGCATCGATTATTAGTGGGTACCAACCTAGCGGCTGATGTGGCCAACAGGTCAGCTGCTGCGTTTTTAACCTTGGAATTGAAATAATATTGAATGCATTAAAACATTTATGCAAATCCCATACCTCATTCTAGTAAGCCTTTAAGTGAGGAGAAACACAATGTTTTTGATTTCGGATTTGTTTCATAATAATTTTGGAATCTCCAAAAACTTTTAGATTACTTACCTTTAATTCAATCGCTTTCTTTAGTCCCTGTACCAGTGCTTCGTACTCAACTGTATTATTAGTAAAATCAAACTCTAATCTACATGAAAGAAAATGTTTATTCTTCTAGGGGTCGATCAGGACACAGCCAGCCCCTGACCCCTCTAAAGTCTTAGAGCCATCAAAAAACAAAGTCCAAAAATCACTAACTATTGAATGTGAATCTATTCCTACTGCTAAGTCTACTATTTTAAAGTCAATCTAATCAACTTGTGAGAATCGAAGGAGATGAGGCTGAGTGTCTGATGTGTTGTTGGCTTCTTCTACTTGGTAATTCCCTGGTTCCAACTCAATAAAATAGTTTCCCAATACAGAATCCACTGGTTCGTTCTTCTCATTCAGTTAAGTAACATTGTATCTCATGTGAGGATCCCTTAAAATCTTAATCTAGTTTGGAATTCCCTTGTATGGAAACCACAGATGCGACCAATCTGAGGTGAAATATCCATTTAATTTGGCCGACCAATATCTGCTCAGGACAAGACCGTAAGCGTCTGGTATATCAGCCACCACGATGTTAATGACTTGGCATACTTTATCATTTGATGCCAGACGGACTAGGACATCTTCCATCTCACCCATTACCTTTACATCTGTCCTGTCCACCTGAACAACTCTCCAAGTAGATGGCTTGGGCTGCCCATTTATCCTTTTACAGAGTGATATTGGCATGACATTAACCAACGCCCCTGAGTCTACCAAGAAATTATGTACATTATGATTGAAAATTTCAAACATGAGGAGGAAAGGTGGATGTTTGCTTTTAGAATTACCTCCAACACTGGTTTCTCCAATTTCTTCTTCTTCCTGAGGTTGATTGTCAGTGGGTAGCTTCTCATCCGATGCTTCAAGTGCTTTTAATAATCTTTCCTTTTGCTGTGGTAATTTACACATTTCAAACAGTGAAATGTTTGCCTTTATTTTCTTTATGTCCTCCACGATATCATAATCCATTTGTGGCTCAATGAGGTGCGGTTTATCAGCAGTCACCTTTTCTTCATTGGGCTTGGCCAACATATCTTTTTTCCTAGGATCTTGGCTGGTAATAGTGAATTCTGGAATCTTATCGGCTAAGGATTTATTTTGAAATTTCTTTACATTTCTTTGCAGTCTTTTGATCTTTGGTAGAATGAGACTGTTTTATTTAATTGGCCCTTCGCTCCTTGTTGCCACGTTGGTTTCCATGACGTCCTTGTATCCCTGCTTCTTTTCCTCTTCAGCATCAAATAACGAAACAGAATCCCACAAGACCATGGTTTCCTCTTCTAGTTCCTTTGTTGACGTAGTATTCTCTTTTCTCTCTTCATTTCCATCTTCTGTTAATCTAGAATCCAACAGCTGATTCATGACCAACGTCATCGAATTTATCCATTGAGGGCAATTCTTTTCTGAGTGTGGCTGCTGGTGGAAGGTGCAAAAATTGTCCATGCCTACCTCTGTCAAATTCATAGATGCAGTATTGTGAGGAGGAGGTTGAGACTGATTGTTATCCTCTCTTTTCTTATAATATGGCTTATAAAAATTTTGTGTTTCCTTCTCTTTCTCCAAATATATGATTTTGTTGGAAAGCTTCTGCATCATTTTTTCCATATTTTCATAATCTGGTGATTTCTCTTCCTTAGGCTTAGTAAATGATAAGGCTTTCCTTCCTGCACCTTTCTCTCCTTACTATTCTGGATAATCTTCAATGCTTTCTCTTTCAGCTTCCACTACTTCTGCCTCTTGATAAGTTTCCGTCAAAGTGGGCTTGGCCCTACCTTTGGCAAACATGGCCAAATCAGGGCCTAAAGCTGAAGTGTTATATTCAATCAGAACTTTTTCTGAAGGTTTATCCATTTCAGAAAAATTCTTGAGATAGGCTACAAACCTTTGTGTGAAACTATGCACCTTTTCCTTTCTTTCTTTCTTCAAGGCACATAGCCCTTTCATGAGAGCTACATGAGTTTTCTGAGTTGCATATTTACTTCTGAAAATTCTTTCAAAGGTATCCCAATCAGGGATAGAATTAGCAGGAAACCCAAAGTACCATGATGTTGCAGCTCCTTTAAGGGTATGCGGGAACAATCTGCATACTACATCTTCATACTCCTTGGCCCTTAATCCTTCAATTGCCAAGTAAAAACTTTGTGGATGATCATCTACTAGTATTTTCTCATTTGGGTCGAACTTGGGCAACATCTTGTCAAAGGCTTGAGGTAGGTCATGTAATCGAGGTGTCAGGTTTAACGGTGATCTAGCTCTCCAAGCAGGTGGTGGATTTGGTGGGTTAGGTGGTGGATTAGCATTTACTCCTGCCATGAGTCTAGGTGGAGAGTGAGGAGGTGAGCCAAATGGAGTATGAGCAGGAGAACTGTGAGGGTTATATGGGCCTTCTTGATTCAAAGGTAGCAAAACTTCTTGTAAGGTTGTTTCTACAAGTTCTTCCCAGTCTCCAACTAGCACTGAGTCTTCTACTACAGGACGATCTTTCTTTTTGTATTCTCTTCTGGGAAATTCAGGGATGATTGGCAATCCTCCAATATTCTTTACATATTCCCTGGTGTGTGTTCTCATATCATTAAAAACTTTGTTTCCAACAGAATATAGATGTTCTCTTTCTTCCGGAATTGGATTATGAAGCCCACTGCTTTCAGAATTGTTACCGGTGGAATAATCCCAGGAAAACGGGTTTCCTCGGTCAGCCATGAATTGGCAGCCCTCCTTCTAGCACCAAAACTATTGAGGCCCATAAATTCGTAGGCAACAACAGTAAGGGATTCTCCCCAGTCAACGTTCCCAACTAGCCCGTGATTGTTTGGTATGGGGAATCCGTCCGGTTTCTGGTCCGGCTAGCATAGGTCAAAGTAACAAAAACAAAAGATTTACCAGTTGCGGCCTGGTCCACCGTGTCTTTTTGTATTTTTTGACTTAATGTGTGATATGCAAGTTCATAATTAACCATGCAGGGCGATAAGATGCAAGGAGCAGTCACAACGTGATGCGCAGGTTCTTGCCTCTCGTCTTAGCATTCACAAGCATCTAAATCACATACAACAAGAAATTAAAACTAACTACCTAAACTATCCCTAGGGAGAAAGATTATAATTCGTTGTTGAGTAATATATTTTATACATGCATTATGAAAAGTTACAGATAGCTGATACTTCTTTCAAGACACATGAACAATTACAGATATTTGAACAACCAGATAGCCAATTGTTTATGGAAAACATTTATTATTCATAGTGGAAAACATCACAAAAATATACTGAAGAACATTCAACAAGAACATAGGTTCAGGAAGTTAAACACTCTCACAATTAATGAAACAAAGCTGAAAATGAAATAGTTCCCCTTCAACATTGTTCATTTAATCACATTGATACATTCCACATTTCTCTTTCTCCGGCAGGCAAAAGTTGCAGTTTGTGATTGTAAAACGAAATAGTTCCTCTTACAAGAAAATGGTGTACAATTTTTTCCAGAGAAAAAGTCCCATTCTAAGTTCTACTTTGAAATATTTAAACCAAAATCAGCAGACCGCTTGGGTTCCCCCCAAACGCGTGACTCTTTGGTTCTTCGGGCATTTCATATCCCTTCTTTTTAATTTTTTTTATGCAAGCTCATTAATAATCAGCTGAGTAACTAATGGACCTTTCGGATCTGTGCCCTTGTTGCTTTACATTCCGCTACATTATCTGTATGCCCTCATGATCCATTTAGTAACGTACAGGCCGTCCAGTTTGCACCTATATCGTCATCATCCTTGTCTTCTACTCTGCCTGTGCCACGGCAATATCATCAACCTTCTGGATCTTCCTGCAGTTAAACAACGTGCATCATTTACTGGGGTCATATCCTAAAATAAAACGTCAATTTAAATCAACTGAAATGGCTAATCCACAAGAAATGTCCAGGTGCACCACCTGTTCTGGGAATTTTAACAACGTCGACCATCCTACCTCATCCACCTACAGGCTCGACAAACATCACGAGTGATGGCAGAGGGGAAAACATTGGCGGCTCAAAAACTAATGTCGAAAGGGTAGACCAATCTACAGGTGGGAAAGCCTTAAATCAGAAGTCGGACAGGTAACGAAATTAGAAGCCAAATGACTTTCCCAGCCGCAACGGCGGAAGAGACAAGAGATAGAGACATCCAAAACGTGGGCGGGAAAAGCTCAATCGGAATTCAAAATACATTACATCGGAATCCAAAAGACTTTCCAAGCCACAATGACGAAAAAGAAAATGCTATGGGTATGCGAAGAAAAGGTCAACACGCATCGGCAGTCGGAGCTCTTCATACTTCAGATGGCTAATCGATTTGGGAGCTGCAACAGCGGATGGGAAAAGGCTATCTGCCGCCGATTTAACATAGTAAGATGCCTGATCAATAAACATTAAGTGCTCAAAAATCTTTAAGAATCAACAAAGGTTAAACCCGCTCTACTTCCACAACAACGACCTTAAAGAACAAAAGATTTGATTTATCGTCGGCTAGGAAAATAGACTCACATCCACGACCCATCACAAAATTCAAACACAAAACTTTTAAAATAGGCTGACAATCAACCTTCAAAGTCATTCAAAAATAAAGCATGCCCAAAATGGCTCAAGGGTCCAACAATTAAAACAATTCTAAATTATGAGGAGGGGACCCAAATTTAAGAAATTTGGGGAGAATAGTTGCAGCCGCAACAGATTCATTAGCTATTTCAGAAGCTATATCAGACTATGGAGCTCAAGCATTCACTCTAAATAGTACTAGTGCTTATCTACCATTGATCACATACTCATCTCCTCACAGAACTAGTAAAGAGGAAGATTTTCTGCATCCGCCTGGACACTTGCTCCCAACACTTGGGGTTGTTCTTACCAGTCATGGTTTCTTGTTCATGGCTGGAATAAATCATTTTCTTGAGTGTTACTCAAATGTTCTAAATCCTTAAGAACCTTTTCTCACTTATCAATTGACTTCAGTTGCTCTACATGGGCCCAGTCTTCATCCGGTAGTTGTCTATATTTCTAATTTAGTTGAGCATATCATTCTTCTTCCAAAGAGGAAGATTCATCCAGAAATAATGATGGAGAGGTTCACATGCCAGGCCCCAGGATACCTGTGCATAGAAGAACCAAATTGATCCTGATTCTACCTACTTAATTAGACGGGGGAAGTATTTTCCCATGTGGTTTTTCCCCAGCACCTTGTTTTTAAGCAATTACTTTACTTTACTTGATGTAATGGGTGATCTATGGTCTCAGTTACCAGGGCCCACAGATTTTCCAAGTTATTATTCACGGGGGGTGTTAGGGTTATTAATTCTCCCTTGTCCAATTTGGTCATATGTCTAAATCAGCAGTCATGCCTAAATCGAGAGTCCATCCACTCTATTTTTAGTCATTAACACCATTGAGTCCACTTGGCTTAATTGGGGTACATGTTTTAGTTACTAAAGTGTGGGGAACACTAATTGAGGCTTACTGCCATTAATTGCACTTAACTGCATCAGTTTGGGAGCCTCCTAGACCAATACCTACAATTTAGGATCCACTAGGAGTGTCGAAACCAACCAAGGTTAGTTTAGTTCAGTTGATGACTAGTCAAGCTAAGTTAGGAGTCAGTTACATTCAGTTCTAGTACTATACATTCAGTTAGTGCTAGGTTTACTTGACTGCACTCAGGAGGGGTGCATTTCTCACCTACCATAGTCAGTTAGCCTTAGTCAACAAAAATGTAACACTTGAGTTGTGCTTTAGAACTCCGATGAACTCCGGTTATGGTTTAGACAAGGTCAGTTAACTATTGAGTCCTCCATTAGTGATTTAGATGAGGTCTTGGTTACCTACAGTCAAGTAGAGTCTAATCAATTCGAATTTCCTCATGTGGATTCGAATTGAAGGTGGCTATTAAATCCACTGTACTTCATTGTAATTATTATCTAATTACTCTATACTGTGAGTTGTATGTTTTCCCATAGATCTATGTGCTCAATTTAATAATGATGAAATTGAGGAACAAGCTGAAGAATGTCAAGATAAAAAAACCAGATACCATGCAATCCCACTTCACAAGGGTTGCTCAAATCAAGGAAAAATGTGAAGTAGTTGAAGAGAATGTACAAGAAGGAGAGATTGTTATGACTACCTTGAATGGTCTCCCAAGATCATGGGGTTCATTCATTCAAGGAATATGTGCTAGAAGTAAGTTGATCACTTTCAACATACTCTAGAAAGAATGCACACAAGAAGAAGCTCAACTCATAACAAGAGAAGAGAATATGGGAGCAACTAAAGATCAAGCTCTCAAAGTTCACACCAAATGAAATCATAGAAAGAAGGAGGAGCATCATAAGAAAAAAGGTAGGACCCTCATCACAAAATAAAAAAAAAAGCATTTAGAAGATATCCTTCCAGTACTAGATGCTACACTTGTGATGAGAAGGGACACTACTCCATAGATTGTCCCAAAAACAAAGTTTTTTCATCCAATAAGTTAAACAAGAGAAGGCATCATGCTCACACTATTGAATATGATTAACCAACTAGGAAAATATTAAGAAAATAAAGAGTTAATTATTCAAGTGATGAATAATATTTCATAATATCAACATTCATAGGAATTATCTCACATGGAAGCAATGATTGGCTTGTATATAGTGGGCATCCAAATTTATGATGGGATAGAAATAATAATTCACCAATCTGAGTCACCTCAAAAGGTGAAACTTGGGGAATGATTATCAATACCCATAAAAGGAAGTGGAGCTTCTTCATATAAGTTATATTCTTGGAAATATTTAAGATCAAATGTGTGCTATATGTTCTAGGATTAAAGAAAAATATTCTCTCCATCTATGCACTAGATGCAAAGGGAATAAGGGTTGTATTCATTGATGTCCAAGTCCTAGTGTGGCAAAAAGGAAAGACAATAGATGATGCAACAATAATTGAAGAGAAAGAGGGAGGCTTGTATTGGTTGACGATACAACTTAAACAAGAATTGGTTCATGAATCCATAGAACCAAGTGAACTATGTCATAAAAGGCCTACACATGTGCAATATAGAGCACTATTGATTGCAAGCAAAGTGATTTCAAGACTTCTACATATCGAGACAAAACATGAATGAATTACAAGGGATGAGTGGAAGGAAATAATGTAAAGAAGACATTTACTAGCAGTGAAAGAAAAGGAAAATTATTACTGGAGATAGTCCACTTAAATGTCTACGGACCTGTGTCATCCAAATCACTAAGAGGGTTTGTATACCATGTTTCATTTATAGATGATTTCTCTCATAAGACTTGGATATATTTCTTGAAAGGAAAATATGAAGTATTCAACAAGTTCAAGGATTTCAAAGCCTTGGTATAGAATCACACTAACATGAAGATCAAAACTCTATACGATCAGATAATAGTCGAGAATTCACCTCGAAACAATTCAATGAACTTTGCAGAGAATATGGGATTAAGAGGGAGTTGAGCACTCTCTACAATCCACAATACAATGGTTTTGCATAATGAAAGAACAAAAAAATAATGGAAGATGCAAAACCAATGCTACATGACTAGGATATTCCAATGTAGTTATGGGAAGATGAAAAAATCACAACTATGTATTTACATAACTGTACTCCTCTTCAAGTACTCGATAACAAGACTCCTGAAGAGGGTTTATCATGAGAGATACCAAAAATGAGACATCTAAGAATATTTGGCTACCTAGTGTACATACACATCCCAAAGGAAAAGATAACAAAGCTTGATCCTTTAGGAACGAAGGGAATATCCATAGGATACCATTACACCTCAAAGGCCTAATGAATATACTTCCTAGGTTTTAAGAATATCAACATAGACTTAGACGTAAAATTTGATGAAGACTCAGCATAGTCCATAATCATAAAAATAACTATTGAAGAGGTGGAAGAACTTGAAGAAACTAGAGTCCAAGACATGACTATGAAAGAAATAACTCCAGAGGACCATCAAGAGTAGGACATGGCAAAACTGTAAGAACCTGTAAAACCACTTCACAAGAAGAAATCCCACAAAAGAAAACCAACATCGGAAATAAATCCACTACAAGATGCATAGAGAAAGGAAAATACTTAGACCATACAATAGTTATGTGGCACTCATAAGTGAAATCATTGATATAGAACCTTATAACTATGAAGAGGTTGCAGAAAAGAAAGAACGGAATGATGCGATGATCAAGGAGTACTAGTCAATTATGAAAAATCAAATCCGGTGATAACTTGAAAGTGGATCTCAAGATCATGCATGCTGTAGATGGTAGCATTGGAAAACACAAGGAAAGGTTTGTGGTGTGTGTCTTCTCTTAGAAATGAGGCATATTCTACGAGGAGACATTTGCACCCATAGAGAGATACACTTCCATCAGATTTATCCTTGCATTGGTTGCAGTAATGAAATGGAAGGTACACTAGATGGACATCAAGACACAATTCTTGAATGGTGTTGTTGAACAGTAAGTGTACATGGAGAAGCCACCAAGATTTGAAAAAAGTGATAGGAAGACTCATATGTGCAAATTAAACAAATCTTGGTATAGATTGAAACATACACCTAGGACATGGTACAATAGGATGGATAGATTTTTTATGAGATTAGAATTTACGAAGAGTAAAGCGGATTCCAACCTTTACTTCAAGGTTGAAGGTGGAAGATGAGTGATGCTCTTGCTATATGTTGATGACATGTTTCTGACAAGAGAGGATGAACTCATTGCAGATGCAAAGAGAAATCTTGGCATTGAGTTCAAGATGAAATACCTAGGGATGATGCACTACTTCTTAGGCATGGAGGTGTGGAAGAGTGTGGACAGGATCTTCCTTAGTCAAAGAAAGTATGCAGTGGATATTCTGAAGATATTAAAAATATTGGACTACAAGGAAAACGAATTGAAATAGGCACCCGAGACATGGTATGGCAGGATTGACAACTTCCCGATGAGCTTAGGATATACCAAGAGTAAAATTGTTTCCAACCTTTAATTCAAGGTTTAAGGTGAAATACTGGTGATGCTCCTACTATATGTTGATGACTTGTTTCTAATAGGAGAGAATGAACTCATTGTAGATGCAAAGAGGAATTTTATCGCTAAGTTCAAGATGAAATATCTAGGGATGATGCACTACTTCAGGCATGGAGGTGTGGCAGAGTGTATATGGGATCTTCTTTGGTCAAGGAAAGTATGTAGTGGATATTTTGAAGAGATTGGAAATGATATACTACAAGGAAATAACCATAACTATGGCATCAAACTTGAAGCTACTGTGTCATGCTTCATCATAGAAAGTTGGCACCATGATGTATCATCATATTATTGGTTCATTGATGAACCTAGTGAATCCAAGACCATACATATACTTTAGTGTGAACACCCTGATCCAATTCCTAAAAAACTAGCGACATGTTCACCTGATTGTTACAAAGCATGTATTAAATTACTTGAATAGTAGAGTTGACTATGGTCTCAAGTATGGTGTGAATCAAAAGATCAACCTACACGGTTATGTTGTTTCAGATTGGGAAGGTAATGCAACTGATAGGAAAAGAACGTCAAGATGCTCCTTCAGTTTGGTATCTAATATGATCTCCTATTTCAACAGGAAGCAGTGTTGCATACCATTGACTATAGACGAGGAATAGTATGTTGCATCCTGTTTGGCTAGTTGTGAGGCAGTATGGCTTCAAAATTTACTGTTTGATTTGTTTGATCTATTGTTAGAGGTGAGTTGTATATTTTGTGACAACCAGAGTTGTGGGAAGTTTTTTGAGAGCCCGGTGTTCCATTACAATTCGAAGCATATTGAGATCAAGTACCACTATATATGATATGTTTTATAGAGAGGAGAAGTGAAGCTTCAGTGTGTAGCAATGGACGAGCGGATATCCAATGTATTGACCAAGACATTAGCCAGAGTGAAGTTTGAATACTTCATTGAGAGACTTGGTGTCATCTAGATCAAGGTCCCTAGAAAGAGGGAGTGCGAGATGTTGCATGGTGTAAGACATAAGTTGTCTTTATACGTAATCAATCCCGACGTGCTCCCATTATATAGATGACAAGGGATTGGAAGACACAGATACACTAGAACAATATCTAACATGGGATGAAATAGGTTGTCCTAGAGCATAATTCATTTTGGCATAAAACACAAGTTATCTCAAGACATAATCGACCCTGGCATAAAATTTATGTTATCCCTGGATGTAATCAATCCTAGAAGTTTCTCCTTGGATGTAATCAATCCTAGTGTAGAACTCAGGTTGTCCCCAGACGTAACCGTTATTAGAAGGTTTTCCTTGGATGTAATCAATATTGGCATAGAATGCAGGTTATAACTAGACGTAATCAGTCTTAACGTTTTCCCATGTTGGAGATGAGGAGATGTCCACCGGTCATGAAGGCACTTGGAGTGCACTCATAAGATTCTCGTATAGTGGTATTTGTAGGTTTTCCTTGAGACATAATGAGTCTTGGTGTGCTCCTATGTTGGTAGAATGTGGGAAAATCATGGAGAAATGTAATGCACTTTGTGTGCTCCTAGGAGATTCTCTCATAGTGGTAGATGGAGGTTGTCTTTCATACACAATGAATACTAGCATTATCCTATGCTAGTAGATTGTAGGTGGTATATTGGACATGTGATGTGCATCTGGGTTTCTCTTCGTGTGAGATGATGAGATGATATGGATACAACAATATGATGGTAGAAGATGCAAGTGACTGGAGTGGAAATGTAATGTATGGTCCTAGGTTCTAATTGCATGATGGATTGCTCATGGATATGATGAATACCTATATGAGGACTAGGCCTACACTGAACATGAAACAAGGATATCTCTGTAGAAACATCCTATGACAGATAGATTTGAAAGATGTCACTAAATAATGATCGAAATGGTGAGGACTATGACAACAACAATGATGGCCTGACCAAATGTATTTATGACTGTTTTGAGTGAATACATTCTTATTTAAGAGGGACCGTTGTTGTATTTAGAACTTCATAATATATTATGTTGTATATTTTCATTGTATATTGTTGTACCCTCTTCGGAGTTGTATTCCCTCTAGTCGAGATGTCATTATTATGTATGGTCATTGAGGTAAACCCTCCATTGTAATTCGGTGTATCATTCCCCAAGATGAATATAATAAAATTTAATTTTGAGTCTCCCTAGGTGAAGTCGACCCTTCTAGTTTAAGACATCGTCCCACTTAAGTTTTAGGTCAGTCACTTGATGTCTATAAATAGGGAGGATCCCTCCCTCATTTAGACACACACTCACTCACTCACAAGTTCACATGAGGTGAGAGAGAGGACAAGGAGGAAGAGAGAGGCGTAGAAGAAATCTTATTCTTGGGTTTTACCATGTTTTGATATTGTATTGGTGACGAAACTATTCCGAGGAAGTTGGCGAGGATTTCTCCTGTATGGTTTCCCCAAGGAAAATATTTGTGTCTTGTGCATCTTATGTATCTTTTTTTTCTTGTTATTCTTTCATATAAATATCCTAATTGAATAAAAGTGGAAAAACTAACATAACTAGTTGTTGCAAGACCTTCATTTGGAATATAAAATAAACCCATGAACTTGCATTTGATAAGAGAACTTTAGAGCGAGGTTATTTAGCAAGAAATAGTTTGACCATTTTTCATGCTCCTTCTTATCACCATTTGGCATTACAAATCTATCATGATATATCCCTATAAAAACAATTGTTTCTCTTCATCATTTCAAGTTAGTTATCAAGATATTTCATATATTTTGAAAGGACCCATCCCAAAGGGAAATGGTCACTACAAGTGGATTTACACTCTTTTAGTAATTCTCTTTTGTTTCATGGAATTTTATCACTTGATAATATCTTCATTTCAGTTTTATTTGTTGATTTTCTCTTTATATTGTTAGTGTTTCATTGCATCAAGAGTAGCGAGGTGCTTACAACCTAGTAAGGGGTAGATGTTGTCATGTTTGTCATGTTTTTCATTAATCAAATTATGTTCCCGTGTCAACTCAAAACTTATAAAAAATAAAAATTAATTAAGAAATTCATCGAGGATCATATAATAAAAAATAAAACGTTCGCCTTAAATATGTATCTATTAAGAACCAAAAGGGATTTAATTTCTTGAAGCGTTAACACTTTCTTAGTGCGTAAAACATTTAGGATATTTTTTCCCTTGATACATAATAAATTTAAGATAATATTTGTGTTAGATTTTTATCATTTAAGAAATATGATCTTAAGATCTTATCTGAGAAAATAACATGCAGAGTAAGCAATCACAAGAGACAAGAGACACAAATATTTTCCTTGGGGAAACGATAAAGGAGAAAACCCTGAAACTTCCTCAGAGATAGAATGAGCACCAATGGCAACAGTAAAACCCAAAGACAAAAAATATGATCTCCAACAAATGTTCTATCTTTCACTTGTGTGAGCACTTCCTCTCTCACTCATGTGCCTCAGTTGAGTGAGTGTGTTTATCAAATAGAGAGTCTCACACTCTATTTATATTAGTTTCTGACTTTTACAATTACTTACTAGGACCAACATCTCTAGGAGAGACTAATAACCCTATTTCCCCTCAACTGTGGGGAATTTTCCCTCCGATCAATAAGGAGGGTTAACCTTAACTCAATTGTGGGGATTATTTCCCTGACTTACAACGGATGGTTAACCTCAATGAGTTTACATGACTTTATTATATTATTGACTCTCCCGATAGGAACATCGGGGTATAATGAAATACAAATGATTCTTTTGATAGGGAAATTGGGGTATAATATAATATATACAAGAGAATACATTCCAAAGTTACAAATACATCAACACTCCCTCTTAAGTAGGAAGGTATTCTCTTGACACATTTCATCAGAACAATTCTTCTTCTCTAGATCAAATCTGGATCATCATCAAAGTTGGATCATCACTGGATCATCATCAAAACTAGATAATCATCATCACTGAATCATCTGACTTCCCTTCAGGTATTGATACTTCATCCTAGACATCATTCTTCTTGAAATAGTATTCTCCTTCCCTTTCTTCTTGACTACTTCTTCATACCTGGAAGGCTCTGCATCAATGATGTCGCTCAACGGTGTCACATAACTGGAGTGTATATGAGGCCTCTTTATTTCTTGGAAAGTATCGTTATATTATTCTTCAACTTGGATTTTTTCTTGAGCTATTGTCACTTGTTCTTCAGAAAAAGTCTCATCCTTCTTTTCTTGAAGGTGATTGTACGTGATCTTTCCTACAAGTCAAATGCATTTGTATGGTTATAAAAATTTCATAAGGAATATTCACAATGGAAAATTATGATGCATAAAGATATAATCATGCAAATATTTTAGCTAATACAACATTTATCCATGTCTCACGGAAACATTTCTAGATGCCTTCCCTCTCTACCAATACATCATTGAGATTGTGCACTAATTCAATATTTCAGCAAAGAGGTTTCATTATAGATAAGTAGCAATGAAGATTTGTATAGCACCATGACGTACTTACCCATCACATGCATATTAGTAGTATATTGTCATTAAGGCAAATGTTCAATCATGCATAATACATCAACTGAATATAAACAAATGCATAACAAAAAAAATCATGAAATGACAATTGAATACTTATCTTTATTTGTTTCGTAGGTAGAATCCTTCTTTCAGCTTCATCATCTTCTTCATTCATAACATCGTAATTTCTTATCCAAATGCTTAATATGGATAAGAGGTTCTTCAAGAATTGAGTTCTTCATATTCCTCGTCACTTGAGGTATCTTCTTTGAATCCCAAAATCTTGATCTTTAATTGCTCCCATATTCTTTTCTCTTATTATGAGTTGAGCTTCTTCTTGTGTGTGCTCTTCCCAAAGTCTGCTGAAAGCAATCACTTCCTTCTAGAGCACATTCCTTTAATGAATGAATCCCATGATCCTGGGAGGCCATTCAACGTGGTTATCACAAATTTTGAATTCTCCACTTCTTCTTCTACTGCTTCAAGTTGTTCTTTTATTTGAGAGACCCTTGTAAAGTATGACTGTATGGTCTATGCATTCTTCACATTCTTCAGTTGGTTTCTCGATTTCGTCTTCCAATTTACGTTCTTCCCTTCAAATAGCTTGGTCAAGGAATCAAAAAATCTCTTTAGGTGTCTTTAGAGAAGACACTTGTGGTATAACGTGATCCTTGATGCAATCAACAATGATCTTCTTGGCCTTGACCAAGTTCTTCTTGTGTAAGGCTTTAGCCTCATCTCCTTCTGGAACTGGAACCTATCTACTTATGTAGGTGTCTAATTCATTTCCTAGTGAGATCCCATACTTCCATGCTTAGAATTTGTTAGCCTCACCAAGCTTGTCATCAAGTTGGTGTGATTAGTCATTTTGAAATGAGAAACTCAACTGTAAATAGAAAAATATTATATCTTACCGATTTGAGGTGTCCATCCTAGTTCTGGAGCTGTCTGATCTAGGGTTTGTCACGAAACCCTAATTTTCAAAACATGGAATTTAAAACTTTTTATTGGAAAGAAATATATGTCTCTTCAGGGTGAGCTTTCCAATGTACTCCTCTTCTGAAAACAGTGGAGGGAAGCTCCCGAAACAGGAAGCCATAATTTACCAATTTCTTCTACAGAAATCACTGATATTGTTTCTATGGTATCTATGAAATTACTATTCCCCTGTGTCTAAAATTTTGTACTGGGGTAGCCTCATATGTCTTCTTTCCAACACCATAGGTTTTAGGAGAATTGGTTTCAGGAATTGGGACTTATGAAAGTTTTCCAATGGTGACTTCTTTTAGGACTCTTCAGTATAGTGAAATTTTACGGACTTCCATGTGTCACGTTTTGACCTTCGGGGTTTGAAACATATACCATAGAAATTAGAGTACATGACCTATTTGGAACATCTTGAAAATTTTCATTTCAACCTTTTTATCCTGAGATAGAGCAATTCTCCCTACGTGTTCTGTTTAGGGATGAATCATGGAAGAGGTTGGAACCTTGATTTGGAGGAATCATATCTCCCCAAATATACTGAATCTGAGGCTGAAATATTTACACAAGGTACATCAGTACTGTATATTGGGCCTATAAAAATTTTTCACTTGATACTTCTTTATTCTCGATATATAGCAAATGTGGCAAACCTACCTGTTTTAGTATTTTAGGGTTTTTTAGGCCCGGGGTCAAACTAGGGTTTGACTTTCCTGGAGTTTTACCCAACCAAAAATATCGACCTTGGTCTCTAAAATCATATTTTTATGGGGAGATAAATTTGATGCTGGGCTCACCCAAAAATTCCTCTTCTATGAAAAGCCTTAATTTCCCGCAACAAAAACTAAAAATGCCTAGAATCAAATTTTGCTTCAACAGAAATATGTGCCCTTCAATAGAGAGTTATCCTAGAATCCTTTTGTTGATGGATTCTGGAGAGAGACCCAAAAAGTAAGAATCCCTAGCTTCTGTAGTTGCACAGTGTCTTCTTCTCAAGTTAGCTTTGATACCATGTTAGATTGTTATCATTTAAGCAATATGATCTTAGGATATTATCTGAGAAAATAACATGCACAACAATCAATCAAAAGAGACAAGAGACACAAATAATTTCTTTAAGGAAACCATAAAGGAGAAAACCTTGCAACTCCTTAGACCTTAGAGATAGAATGAGCACCAATGGTAGCAGTAAAACCTCAAGACAAAAACTATGATCTCCAATAGCTTTTCTCTCTCTCACTTGTGTGAGCACTTCCTCTCTCACTCATGCACCCCATTTGAGTGAGTGTGTGTATCAAATAGAGAGTCTCACTCTCTATTTATACTAGTTTTCGACTTTTACAATTACTTACTAGGGTCGACATCTCTAGGAGAGTCTAATAACCCTAGTGCCCCTCAACTGTGGGGACTTTTCCATTTGATCAACAAGGATGGTTAACCTTAACTCAATTGGGGGGACTATTTCCCCGACTTACAATGGAGGGTTAACCTTAATGAAGTTACATGAATTTATTATATTAATTACTCTCCCGATAGGAGCATCGGGGTACAATATAAGATAGACAAGTCAATGCATTCCGAAGTTACAAATACATCAACAATTTGTTTCTCTTAATGTGTAGGAAAATTAAGAAAAAAAAATTTACACCTTGAAATTGGATTTCTCTTGTTGCTTAATAGATCTATGTTTAATATGGATCTTGTTGATATTACTAATAATCACTTACATTGTTTAATTGGTTGCAACATGCAAAGAGATGAGGAATTTCTCACCCTTGTGACAATTTTCCCAAAACAATATTGGAAACTCCACTATTTTTTTTATCTTCTTATATATAGGTTGTATGTTTCTTACTAACTGATTTGGTGCCTTTTGTAGCATCATATTTTGTTGTTTATAGTGTACCCACTGCAATATCTAGGCTCAATGTCTACTTCCATTCATTTTTATGCCTATGTTGTTCTTGATGTCTATTATCCATGGATTTGTGTGATTTCTTCTTAGACATCCACATGGTAATGCAAATATGTCTTCATTATCTTAGATAGTTTATCAATGTGGATTCTGTAACATGTTAACTAGGTGACATTGTAACTTTCTGGGGAAAGCCTGGGTAATTGTTTGAATTTTTTTTCAATTTTTTCTTGATCTCAAAAAAAATATTAGCCCATCGAGATGTCCACTCTTGATAGGGAATTGAAATTCAAAATAAAAACCATTTTTACATATTTCTTTATATCAAAATCACATAGCCTAAGTAGGGGGAAAGGATATGTTTTTCAAATTTCCTATGGATAGGCTTTGAACATACTAGCTCTTAGTATATGTTATAGATCAAACCAACACTTATTCATCTATGATGAAAATTCAAAAGATGACAGTCAAAGTGTCACTGATAAAAAAATGACACTTATGGATGGAAGTTTCCTTGATTTGATCTCAACACATTTCCCTTCATCCTAGAAAGTTTCAACCATAAAATATCCCATGTACACCCTACACGCTAGTAAGGTGTGAACCATTTACATATTTCCATTTAGCAAGGTACAAACTCTTGAAAAAATCCCCCAAAAATTTAAAAATTAAAAACTTGAGATGTTAAGGAAGTTTCTAAAACTAATTGACTCAGTTGTGAACTTGTGACCTATTAAACCATTTTGTAACCATATACAACTATCTCAATATAACTTAAAAGGAGATCATGTGGACCAAGGAAGGGAGACTCAATAGAGTAAGATAATGTTGGAGGATTCAGTCACTCTTCATCACACCCCTTATTTCCATCCACATTAGTATCCCTTGTTGTTGAACAATATATCACTACATGTGGAAGTTATTTCCATCATGCGATTCCATTCCTTCAAAAAATTTAGTCGACTTGAGGTTCGATTATTAGAGTCCAAGAGTGGAGAGATCATAGCTTTGGCTTTGATAAGGTTCTTGGCAATGATAAGGTATGATTTGTAATTACTTCATCATCATTATGGAAATTTGACATATTTCCCTCCCATTGCAAAACATCATATGAACACATTTCTTGATGCTTCATCACTATCACAACAATAGTGTCCAACCAACTCTTACAAAGCAACTTATATCAAAGAAAAATTTGATAAGCTTCACCAAGTAGGGTTCATTTACCACATCACATACACATTGTGGGTGTAAAATCCCATCTCTATGAACAAATGATACTAAGCACTTGCATAGATATTAGGGATATTAATAAATACTATCTAAAATAAAACTTATGTGCCCAATTAATTTACTAAGTTGTCAATACTTGTGTCGGTCACTAAGTCTTGAAATCTATGGATGTATTTTTTGGCTACAACCAAATATAGATATATGAAAATGATGAATACAAAATTAATTTCACCACCACCATTGTGTATTTTTTATGCAACATCCACTTGGATTGGTTGCAAATCACATATATAATAGAAAATGATGGACACTCAACAACATAAGGTGCCAAGAATTATGTCCTTCTATTAAATTAGGAAATACAATGTTTATACAATGCATATTCAATGATCTATTCCTTTCATTTCTCAATCGACTATTATCTTGCAATCTCACAACTTCCTTAAATAACAAAACAAAAATAACCATGGAATCACTTGTCCTGAAATATGAAATAACCTGTTCCATATTTGAAAATTTGTAGAATACCACAAAAATCGATTCATTCACTTACCGTGTCTTCAAAAATATGAGCACAAAACCAATGCTGACATCCTCCGACATAATGGTTGACATTGGTAAATGTGGATACAATCCCATATTCTTCCTTCTTCCTTTGGGATGCTCACGTACTCTATATTGTTAGATGCACTTCTTTACAGTCGTCATCCATCCTCGATAGTAATATTTCTCCTCAACTAATGCTTTGGTCGTGTTTATGCCAAAGCGTCCTCCTACTCCTACACTATGCATCTCTCTTATCAAATTATCTCTAATTGATCCTTTGGGAACGCATAGTTCATGTCCTCTGAACAAGTATCCTTATTGGATGAAATAATCCAGGTATGGAGTCCTATCAATAATCCATGGTTCCTCTGATTCCTTCCATGCTTCATCAAAATATTTGTTGACTTCATAGTTTACTTTGATCCTCTCCAACCATGTCAACTAAGGAATTGTTGTTCCCATTAGTGAAACTATACAACACAATGAGTCAATCACTTTGTGGGTCTTTATTGACTTTTGTTTCAATGCAGGTTAGGAAAGACAAACAAGTATTTCCTGACTTTCTAGGAATTGTTGGAACTCTACAGAAATTTTACCTATTTCATTTGTCAATGCTTCAACTATACCTAATTATTCAAATATCTCAGACCTTAGTGGTAGGTGAACAAAGAAAAAATATTTCGGAAACAAGTAGTTCTTCCACTTATTCACTATCTGCACTATGACATAATACTCTTGGTCATAGGCTGAGTACATTTTATTGGCATAATCCAACTTCTTGTTGAAGAATGCAATTGTTTGGCTTTCCTAGATTAGCATTTCTCTAATTGATAAATGACTTGCATCGCACTTGACTTGAAAATACCTTGTAAAAATCTAGGAGAGCTAAGATTGGTATGTTCATTACCTTTGTATTCATCTTCTCAAAGGCTTTTCAAGTGGCCTCTGTCCACTTGAACTGTCTCTATTTCATCCATGCCATCAATAGTGCACATACCTGACTAACAGATATGATGAACTTCCTATAAAAATTAACAACTCCATGAAAGCTTCTTATCTCTGTGGCACTCATCAGATTAGGCCACTCTAAGACAACTCTACAATTTTATGGGTCCATCTTCAACCCTGGCTTGAGATTATGAATACCCAGTATAACAATTCCTCTTGCATGAAGGAACACTTTTGCAAATTCACCAACATGTTCTCTGGAATTAGCCTCTGTAGTACTTTTCATATGTGACCTAAGTGCTCAAACTTTAACTTGCTAAAACTAAAAATTTTGTCGAGATATACAATGACAAAATTTACTATAAATGGTTTTAAGACCTCATTCAATAGTCGCATGAACGTAGTTCGTGCATTGTTAAGCCCAAATGGAATAACCATCCATTCATGTAGTCCTTCCTTCATCTTGAAGGTTGTCATCCACTCAACACCTTCCCTAATATTGATATGGTGGTATTGTTAGGATATTTAGACACTTAGGAGTTAGTTAAGATCAACTTGTGTAATATATCCATTAGGTAAAAGTGTGTTTCTTTAGTATGCATTAGTATGCATTTGTAAATATTCTAATCTGACGGTCACGATATGTTCTAGACATAGAGTGATCCGACGGTTCAACTTCTCTTAGATCATACCTAACATTGATTCATGGCTTAACACCTGATTGGTCTATGATCTCTATTTAAAGAGAATAGAGTGTCCTTGGCTAGTTGATCGATTATGAGAAGCTCATGTAACTTTCTTTCTTTTGCATAATAAATTGCTCCGAGTAGCTATTTGGCTGGGGCCGTGGACTGTTTTCCTCTCGAGGGTTTTAACCACGTGACAAAAATTGGTGTATTGATCTGTGATCTGTTTGTGTGAAGTGGTTTTTCTTGGTGTTCAGTCCTTTGGGAGTACCCTGTGTACCCTAACATGGTATCAGAGCTTTTATGAAGAGCTGCTTTCGGTTTTGATCAAGATCTGGAACCGGTGTCGCCGAAACTTTGAAAGGGTTTCTAGTTTCTATATTTTTTGTACTTTTTTGGCCTGTGGGAGATGTTCCATTGTGTCTGGAGCGCCGTTTCCATTTGGATACAGTTTTTGTTTCACCGAAAACCGTTTCCGTTTGCTCCAGAAACACCCATTTCGGCAAATCTGAAGGTATAATGTTACAGTAACGCATTTTTTTTAATCTCTCATATTTTATCAGTTTATCAGTAGATATTTTGTTGTAGTCTCGGATTGTTTCCTTCCCTGGCTGCGTATGCTCTTTGCCGTGCACCTTGCGTGATCGCGGCGAATCAGAAACAGTGAGAGAAATTTTTTTTCTTGTCTTCTTGGCTACGTATGCTCTTTGCCGTGCACCTTGTGCAATCACGGCAAATCAGAAACAGCAAGAAAATTTGAAAACGTAGACTTTTCGGGTAAGATAACCAAGATCTAACCCCATTGTGTGGAATTTTTTTTATTTTTTTTTCGTTTTTTTTTGTGATTTGCAGGAAAAGAAAGCAAGCACGGAAAACGAGAGAGAAGAGTAAAAAAAAAAAAAAAACCCCTTCCTCCTTCCATAAATTTATATCTTTTAAACTTAGCTCACTTGGTCCAAAGTTGCTTTACACCTTGATAAGTCTTGAGTTCAAGTCTCATCAAGCTACTTTTTAGTGCATGCAATTTCTATTTTCAAATTACTTTATTGTAAAAGTGCATCTCACATTAATAAAATAAAATAAAAGTGAGTCACTTAAGTCTTTTAAATTTATTGCCACACTGTTTAAAAGTCATTATTGTAAAAGTGCACATCACTTATTCTACAAAAGTGATCCACTTTAAAGCGCAACTTTATTGTAAAAGTGAGTGTCAAAGGTTGTTTTTGGTAAGAGGGGGCTTATTTTTTTAGTTGGTCAAGTTAATATCTGCCACGTCACTATTGGGGACATCTTCAATGTTTCTTTGATCAAGCATAACTTCATCATTCGGAATCAGTTTTAAGTGCCGTTTTTTTTAAAATCGCATATGTTTTCGAGCTCTTTGCATACAGATAGTTAGTTTCTATTCTTTCAGCCATTATTTTATAGTATGGCTGCCCCTTGTGATATTATACTTATAAGTTCTAACTATTTTTCATGGAAATCTCGTATGGAGGATGTTCTGCGAAGTAGGGGACTTTTCAGGATAAGCTCAGGGAAAGAAACAAAACCCACTGATGATGATAAGAAAATTAAATGGGAAAATAGATGTGATTAAGCTCGTGGATTGATTGGGATGTCAATCTCTACTGATTTGCGATTCCACATATCTAGAATTGATGAACCTGATGTTGCTTGGGACAAGTTGGAATCTGTGTTTCGTAAACACAATGAAATTCGGGGTCATCAACTTGAGAATGAGTTGCTTTCCTTGAATCCTAATGACTTTTCTTGCATTCAAGACTATTTATCTAAGTATAAAACTCTTAGACTATTATGTGCAGAACGCAAGATTAAGAAGATAGACAAACAATGTATTTATCATATTCTTTCCAAACTTGGACCTGCATATTCTGTTTTTGTATCTACATTCTACTCCATGAAAGAATCCTTGACTGCAGCAAGCTATATAGAGCCTAGTCTTGAATCCTTTTGTGATTCCTTAATTAGAGAGCAAGATAAGCTCATTCATCTTGGAATAATTAACAATGCAGATACATCTAGGAAAGCCTTATTGTCCCAACAGAAAGAAAAGTCCAAGCCTCCCAAGAAACAGAATTTTCGCAATAATAAGCAAAACAACAAGGGTCTCAAACCCTCTCAGTCAGCTCCTTCTTCAAAAAATGACAAAGGATCCAAGCAAAAAGGAAAGAAGACTGAGCGTCATTGCAATTTTTGTGGGAAAGATAATCATGATGAATCTAAATGTTTTAAGAAGATGGCAGCCTTAGAAGCATCAATGAAGAAGAACCACATAAGCCTATATTTGTCTTCAGAATCTACCTCTCATGGACATGCACTTTGTGCTTCTGGTTACTCTTATACTGCATCTTATTCTTCTACTTCAAATGAATGGCTCATTGATTCTGGAGCATCTTATCATATGGCTAAGGATAAAGCCATCTTTTCTACTATGCATGAATGTAACACCAAACAAATATTTTTTGGTGATGATAGATCTCTAAGTGTTGTAGGATCTGGAACAGTTCCAATAGAGAATGGTCATCAGTGATGTACTATGTGTTCCAAAAATTTCCTGCAATTTGTTATCAGTCTATCAAATTACTCATTCAGGTGAAGGTAAAACTATGATGTTTCACCTCACCAAGTTGTAATCAAGGATTTTAAAAATCCTCAAAATGTCCTTGCTACTGGAACTGTTGATGATATTACCAGGTTGTACAAATTTAACAACTTTGGGTCATCACCTTTTCCTTCAGATTTTGTTGCTCATAGTGATAACTTGAGCAAATTTTGGCATGAGCAATTTGGTCACTTAAATTATCGCTCATTGCAACAACTATGTAAAGAAAATATGGTGACTGGTCTTCCGCTGGTATCTTGCAAGGATGGTGTTTGTTCCGGTTGTGTACTCGAAAAACATCATCGGGACAGTTTTGACAAACGTGCCTCTTGGCACGCCTCGATTCCCTTGGAGCTTGTGCATAGTGACTTGTGTGGCCCTCTTCCATCTGATTCATTTTCGGGTTTCAAATATTTCTTAACCTTCATTGATGACTACTCCAGACGCACTTGGGTTTACTTCTTAAAAATTAAGAGCGAAGTATTTAAAATGTTTTTGGCCTACAAGGCCCTTGTTGAAAAACAATCTGGTCATCAAATTATGAAGTTAAGATCTGACAATGGAGGAGAATATGTTAACAACAAGTTCACTAATTTTTGCACTGAACAAGGAATCCAACAACAGCACACTGTTCCATATACACCATAGCAAAATGGTGTAGCTGAAAGGAAGAACCGCACTTTAAAAGAAATGGCTAATTGTATGATCCAATCTAAGGGACTAAGTCTTCAATATTGGGCCGAGGCCATAAATTGTGCAAATTACATAGTAAATCGCACACCCACTAAAGTTTTACAGGGTATAACACCAGAAGAAGCATGAAGTAAAATTAAACCAGATGTAAGTCACTTTCATGTGTTTGGTTGTGAAGCATGGGCTCATATTCCGGATGAAAAACAGAAAACATTGCAGCCTAAAAGTGAAAAGTGCATTTTTTTGGATATTCTAAAGATGTAAAAGGTTATAGACTTCTTCAGCCACATTCTCATGATATAATCATTAGAAGAGATGTTAAATTTGATGAAAATCTCTTGGCCTGCGAGCCTAACTTGGCGAGTGTGCCATCTTTGGCCTGCGAGCCTGATTCGGCGAATGTGCCTTCTTGTTCTTCTTCTTCCAGCTTCCTTGACAGGTTTCCAACTCCAGTTTCTGATGATGATAGTGAGGATGAAAATCCACCTCCGCCTGCTCATGTTCCTCCAATTGCACCAGCACCAATACTTCCTCTATGGGTCCGTTCAACATGTGAAGCAGCTGCTGATCTTGCTGGTGATCCTAGAGATCAACGTCGAACACATTCTCAGTTTCATCAAACCTCTTCTCTTTTGGCTCAAGTTTCCCAGAATCATGATCCAGAAACTTTTGCAGAAGCTTCAGGAAATCCAGATTGGGATGCAACTTTGGATGAAGAATATCGTTCCTTAATGGCGAACGATACTTGGGATCTTGTTCCTCTTCCAAAAGGAAGAAAACTTGTCAGATGTAAATGGGTCTACAGAACTAAGTATCCATCAGATGGAAGTGTTGAAAGACTTAAGGAAAGGTTAGTTGCCAAAGGTTTTTACCAAGCTGAAGGGATTGACTATAATGAAACCTTTGCCCCTGTAGCAAAAATGAACTCCATCCACCTTGTTCTTTCTCTTGTAGCCTTACATAACTAGGAAGTCCATCAAATGGATGTCAAGTCTGCCTTCTTACATGGTGATTTACATGAGGAAATTTACATGGAACAACCTCCTTGATATGTTCAGAATAACTCTAGCCTTGTCTGTCTCCTTAAGAAATCCTTATATGGCCTTAAGAAAGCTCCTAGAGCTTGGTATGCCAAAATGGATAGCTTTCTCCTTGACACTGGTTTTTCTAGATGCCATTCTGACCCCAATGTCTATACCAAGAAAGTAGGAAACCATCTCATCATACTTTCTCTTTATGTTGATGATCTTATCCTTACTAGTAGTGACCCTAACCTTATAAACCATGTGAAATCCTGTCTTAAGAAAACTTTTGAAATGTTAGACTTAGGACATTTAGATTATTTTCTTGGTCTCCAAGTCTTGCAAACCAAAGAAGGAATCTTTCTTTCCCAGTCTAAGTATGCTTGTGACCTTCTTCGTCGCTTCCACATGGAAGATTGTAAACCAGCCCCTTCTCCCTTCCATTCTGGCGTCAAACTTTCTACCACTTGCACTTCCCCTAAAGTAGATGCCACCTTGTATCGTCAGCTTGTTGGTAGTCTTTTATACTTGACTCATTCCCGTCCTGACCTTTCCTTTGCCATTGGTCGTGTTGCCCGTTACATGCAAACTCCTCATGAAAGTCACTGGAAAGCAGCAAAAATAATACTTTGATATATTCGAGGTACAATTCAGTTTGGGATTCATTACAGTACAGGGGGGGAACCTTTGTTGGTTGGTTTCACTGATTCAGATTGGGCCGGTGATCCTGATGATCGAAAGTCTACTGCAGGTTATGTTTTCAGTTTGGGATATGGACATGTCACTTGGGCTTGTAAGAAACAACAAGCTCTTGATCTTTCTTCAGCAGAAGCAGAATATCGAGCTGCAGTTAATGCCGGTCAGGAAGCTTTATGGCTTCGACAGATCCTTTCAGAGTTTGGATTCGAGCAGCAGCAGCCTACTCCACTTTGGTGCGACAATAAAAGTACCATCAAGCTTGCCAAAGATCCAGTTCTACACCAACGCAGCAAACACATTGAGCTACACATGCACTTCATCAAAAATCTTGTTCATGATCATGTTATCGAAGTGCTCTATTGTCCTATAGATGATCAAGTTGCAGACATCTTCACCAGTCTCGTACAGAAGCAAAGTTTTCTAAACTTCGGTCTATGTTAGGAGTTCAGAAATGTGTCCTTAAGGGGGGATAGGCTCTAATGCCTCCTTCCTTCTCCTAATAGTGTCACTTTTGTAAATCCTTCAATCCTATCCCAATTTGTCCTTAAGGGGGGATGTTAGGATATTTAGACACTTAGGAGTTAGTTAAGATCAACTTGTGTAATATATCGATTAGGTAAAAGTGTGTTTCTTTAGTATGCATTAGTATGCATTTGTAAATATTCTAATCTGACGGTCACGATATGTTCTAGACATAGAGTGATCTGATGGTTCAACTTCTCTTAGATCATACCTATCAATTATCCATGGCTTAACACCCGATTGGTCTATGATCTCTATTTAAAGAGCATAGAGGGTCCTTGGCTAGTTGATCGATTATGAGAAGCTCATGTAACTTTCTTTCTTTTTCATAATAAATTGCTCCGAGTAGCTATTTGGCAAGGGCCATGGACTATTTCCCTCTCGAGGGTTTTAACCACATGACAAACATTGGTGTATTGATCTGTGATCCATTTGTGTGAAGCGGTTGTTCTTGGTGTTCGGTCCTTTGGGAGTACCCTGTGTACCCTAACAGGTATCCACTCTTCAAGTTGATCTCGGTCAAGTACCTTTCTCCACTCAAGTAGTCGATCAAGTCATCCACCCTTGGTAATGGAAACCTATACTTGACAGTAATCATATTGATGGCACTTGAATAAATCATTAGAGTAAATTTGTTGTCTAAAATGGGCATTATATGAAAATGAGCCATCATAATTTCTTGACGAGTTAAATTTTAAGAACCAATAGAATTTCAATCAAATCAGTTAATCTTAATGGTTGACTTGACATATTTGTCATTAAAAAATAAATTTTTGTTCATATTTTAAACATATCTCCTTATGTTTTTATTCAAATTTCAAGCAGGAGCACTTGTTGGATGCGGATTTTAATTATGTATCCCACAAGTTCCCCCTCTCGAAATTTGAGTCAAAACATAGGGATATATATTGAAAATACGAATAAAAAAGTAGTTTTTACATTCGTCCTCCAAAATTAATAAATAATATTTTATTATTTTAAATATTATTTTATTAATTTCCCTAGGAGGTTTAAAACTCAAATTTATTCTAATGGCACATCTTCCATTCTCCTCCTTTCTTTGGTGCCACACAACTAGTACTACACACAAACTCAAACTTTCTCGGATCAACCCCTTGTCCAATAGCTCTTGGACTTGTCAATTCATGTCAACATTTTTAGTCGACATCACCGTATGTGTCTCCTTATTTGTCAAACTTGACCCTAGAATCAAGTTCATATGATGCGAGATACCTTTAGTCAGTGGTAATCTGGTCAACATTTCATCGACCATTATACCTCCAAATGCTAATAGTATTTTTCAAAATTCAGTTGGGATGCTCTTAATTGGCTCATATATTCTTAATCCTTTTGGAATAGATGTGAAGAGATATTGTTATTCTCTTACGACTTCATTACTTGTTCTTGTCTAAAGGTTTTCATTTACCTTCTAGATGACTTCAGTCGCCTTAGCTTCGATTTCTTTTGTTGGGCCTTAATGCCCCTGCATCAATTTTCTTATTGTGGCATGCCCCTTCAGGTAAAGAACACTAGTGTCACATTCCAGTGTTCCATGACCTATTTATTTAATGACTTAAATGTTACGATATTAGTGCATCTTCATGATATCATAGACAAATAGAAGAAACACATCATCAGCTTGCGAATCTAAACTCTTAATACAATATATAACTAAACCATTATCTTCTAGTGACGTTTACCATATATTATATAATTAAACCCTCTTAAATGGATGTTCTAAATGAGAACAACACACTTACTTATGTTCAACGTCTTTCAAATCACTATCATTGTTGATCCCCTAAAAAATTTCCCCCACCAAATAATCTACAATGCTTGCAAAGAACTCAAATCCAAATTCTTTAATTTGTACACCTTAAAAACAAGGTATGTTATATTAATATTTTCTTGAATAATTCAAAATGTATAGAAGTTTCTTGAATAATTCAAACTAATTTTATTAATAAATTATAATAATAATATTGTAAAGAAGTGTTTATTTAATTCTGGATTATTCACCTTGTGTGTCATTTCTTTCAGGTGAAACCCAAATTAAGTCATGCTATGCAGGTCAAAGAGGTTGGCATTGCTGCGACAGAATGATACTATTCCTGATCTCTTTTTTCTTCCAGATTCGATCATCCAAATGATCTTGCTTGGAGTGTCGTATCAATTGCATTCTAATCTCAAAGCTGTGTGTAGACAATGGAGGGATATAGTGAGTAAGTCCGAGTTCTATAAGGACCAAATGGAAACCGAAACAAGGGAGCAATTGATATGTATGATTTAGTATTTCACATGTCCATTTTGGAGGATTCAATATAATATCCCTCCAGAGAGTAGCCGAATAATGGTATTCGACCCTGCCATCCACACCTGGGCAGTGCTACGTACTTCCACTCCCAACTTTCCTGGAGGAATTCCATTGTTCTGCCCTTGTGTATGTGTGAATAGGAAGCTAGTCATGATTGGCGAATGGAGTCTAGAAAACTGCGGAATAGTAAGCACAGTTTACATTTTTGACTTCGTCTTTTCCAAATGGCACCGAGGAGCTGACATGCCAACACTAAGGATTGACTTTGCTTGCTATGGATCTTCCTCCACTGGAGTTATCTACGTTTCCGGAGGAAGAGAAAACCAAAATGCGTTGACTACAGTAGAGGCTTATAATGTCGAAGAAGAACAGTGAGAAATTCTTCCTTTAATGACTCAACCAATAGTTGACCGCTGTCATGGAGCTTTTATAGAAAATAAATTCTTTGTATTGTTGCCACCTTTCACACACCTGGGTCACGTGGCAGAAATATTCAAGCCACTCGGTGTGTCCCTGGGGGAAAGTCTAGTGTCAAGGCTGTCACCTTATTCTTGACTCCTCCATTTAAGCTCAACTCCTAACGAAGCCAAGGGGGATAGACCCTATTAAGTTACTAAGGCTGAATTACTTAGTACGGTGATGTTAAATTGAATGAGTTACTTAGGAGTTTGGAATTTAACTATCGACAATCAAAGATGACAAGATACAAAAATGAGCGCACGAAAGCACAATGCTGAGACACAATATATATATATATAAATCAAGAAAATAACTAGTGCCTTAGAATGGAGTCCAAATAAATTCAATGTACTTGCATGTGCTTGGAGTGAATGTTTTGCAATTGCCTCTTGGTACGTTTTCAGTTAAATTTGAGGTGTGAGTTGATTAAAATTAGGCGAAGGGGTGGACTCCAGATATACCCGAGAGTACTTGGAGTATGTCCAAAACTAAACCTTCACGGATACCCGCAAGGAATATGTGGGATGAATGGAGTCTCTAGGGCTATTGTTCATAACACACCCATTAGGGTGTGACAGAGATCGGTGCCTCGATGTCACTTTTCAGAAGTTCTCGCTTCCTTTGGGTATTTTGCCACCGTGATGGTTTGATCTAGGTGTTGGATTTTCACCTGATGGTTTGTCAATTTGGGAGAGTGAGTCCTAATTATACTAGTCAATAAAGTTCTTTTGATACAGCTTGACTAATCGGATGAACCGCAGTGAAGTGCAGAGCATACACACCGGAGTCTTGTCAATTTTAGTAAATTTTAAAATTGGGTGTTCTTGTTAAAAAGAAAACCCTCCAGGAACCTCTTTCGATCCAAGTGGATATCAATTGGGGAATCAAGGAGGGGTTAATTTTATAATAGCTGAAGAAACAAATGATAGAAAAGAAAACATATACACAATTCCAGTTTTCTAATTAGTCCTACCACACATCTCTTTCCCCTTTCGGGTCAATCAGGAAGTCGTGGGGTAAGTATTAAGATTATTTTGAAATATCAAATATGGAAAATAAAATTGATAATGAATCCAATTATACTAGTATCCTACATATTAGAGCAACGCTAGTTTGAAAAGAAATGAGCAAAAGGTAAAAATTTGACATGAACGCAAATCCCCCCAAGGGGGATGGTGAATAGGCTCGAAAGAGCCTATTCAAAAGGACCTTTTATTTTTATTAGTAGCGATTTAAAATATCAGAAAATTAAAATTGATACACTTTTTTCCTTGTTATTTGGGATCCAAAGGCTTACAACAAGCTTGTAACAAGCTAGAATTAAACAAGGTGGTGGGGAAGCTTCCAGGAAGCTCCGATTCATCCAAGAGTTTGAAATTTGGAAGATTTTTCTCTCCTTTTTTGTTGGACCTGCTAAATAACAACGAGAAATCAGAATCAAATATTCCCAAACACACTTTGAAAGTGTTTTGGGTTACTACACTAGTTATCGAAAAAAACTTAAGTAAAATTTTGTTAAACTGGGGTAATCTAGTTATGCAAAAAAGGAACCACGGAAAGCATGCTTTCCTTGGGATATTGGATTGTTGTTTGGGCAGCCAATAAGATGTGCAATTTATTGCAGAATATGAATCTTTAAAGAACGATAAAAGAAACTACCTTATGAGCAAGTTTTAGATCTATGACTTAGCTACTTGCAAAAAAGGGAATTCCTACACCTAGATCTATCTTTATGAAATGATATTATTTATGAAATTGTAGATCTAGGAAGCAAGAATATTATGAAATAGATCTAATAATATATATTCAATTCCTAGAATTAGACCTGATCATAAGAGGGAGAGACAGGTAACCGAAAGATTGAATTTTTTAAGAAATGAGAAGAAGAGGAGAGAAGGTCTGCACGTTGCTTGAATGGAGCAAGCTCAAAGGAGGCCCTTTTGTGGAGCACTAAGGGACAGAGTCATGAGATTGTTGAATAAGGAATGGCATCAATATTGATCCACACCTTCATCCAATCAGGAACTTGCAACGAGATAACACAAGCCTGAACAACACCTCGTGAGATCTCGATATAGATGTATAAAGCAACAAAAATGAAAGATCATGCAAAAATAATCTTATTTAAGCATATAACTGAAATTCTTGAGCATAAATTATATGGATAAACAATATCAAGTAATCTAACTTGCCTAGTTTACACCCTTACTTCATTCAACCGAATCCTTGAAGCCAGAACACGAAAGTGGCACAAAATTTGGAAAGAAATTGCAGTTACCACATTAGTAGCATAACACTGAGAATTCACACAAACACATGCGCTACACGGTATAGCCTCCAAATATTATTTATTCACAAATGATGATCAACACACAATTACAATAGCAAGCCCTTCAATCCAGGTCTAGCTAGCTTGGAATAGGATGTTGTGCTTGGATATATACAAAAACCAGGAGATCCAGCCCAGGGGGCACAAATCCCAAGGAGATAGACAAAATATGCTGATGGAGAGTCCATCAATGCCTAATATGTGTCTAACTGAGCCAGATATCAGTCTCACTGAGTGCAATTGTCAATAGGAGAGCTGATCTGATTGACACCTCAACCTATTGACTGAAGCATCCACCAAAACTCATCCAGATGAGCCAAAACGTGTTGAGGAGAGAGGAAGGGAAAAATTCCCCATAAAGGATGCTGAAGATCACCTCTGGATCTGATTTGATCACCTCCTTCAGTCAAGGATTTGTCAGATCCAATCAATTTGGTTTAGATCTAACTAATTTCAATCAAATCGGCTGAGAATCCACTGATCTATGATTTTGGATTTGCTCCATCATTCATCAATTTATTAATTAAAATAGTCAATAAATGATTTTTTGGGGCTTTCTAACCCGAGTGATGGAAAATCACTCAAAACTAGGAAATAGTGGGTCCATGGGTTTACATGGTGCTCTTAGCTTGAAAATGAGCACCTACATGACTAAAACTGATTATTTGGCCCATTTTTATTATAAAATCAATTTTTCCAATTAAACTATTAAAAAATAGCCTAAGTTTTGGAAAAATTAAATTTTAATAAAAAATAGTGGAAAAACTAAAAAAATGAAAAATTGAAAGAAACCTAGGGGGACTTAGACATGTTCATATGAATCGACCAAGCCGAACACCCCAACTTTGGAGGGATGGAGTGAAAAACTCAGAATTTATCAGTCGTTTATTCAACAACCAATAATAACCGAGGGAAAAAACACCCTGGGCTGATTGGATTGACAAATAAAGTCTAAGAGACCAATTCTTTTACAGATGCTATCATGCTAGAACATTTATTACAATTCCCCCATGGGGTATGAACATGTGATATAGTACAACAAGCACTTCCTAGAAGTACTTCCAAAGGTCTTTTGAAGTCCAAACAAGTTATCCTTGTCCGGTTCACCAGGCTCACTTGATAAAAAACCACTAAGTACAACTTAGGTGGTAACATTCTAGCTCCAATTGTGGGACGTGTGCTCGATCTGGTCTTTAAGGCAAGGAAAGGATATGAGAACACCAGAATCTATGGTTTATATACCCTGTAAAAACATCTCAACTTGACAAGAAAAATCTCAGTAGCACAAGTTTTATAAAAAACCAAATGAACCATTAAGCTGATTTATTTAAACAACATAAATGTAACTAACTAAAAGAAGCAAAGTTTTATTATAGATAAGTATAAAATAGCAATGCAGAAATTAAATGCTCTCTTTCAAGGAGCTTATTTTCCTACTCTAAGCATGATATAAAAAGGGTTAAGTGTAATCAGAAATCCAATGTAACCACCTAAGCATTTTATTAACATAAAAAAAATTTCCTTGTCTTTCGTTATCAGCCAAAGTAAGGATACCTTATTCATAAAATGCAAACCTGCGTGATGATTCAGGATGGGCAGGATGGGAATAATGTCATAAAAATTCTTCCCAAACTTGTATGTGCTCATGCAGGCTGCTTCTACCCATGACTGGATAGGACTGATATACCAATCAGAACGATGAGGTAGACTGACTGCATCATCATACTGATCATCGAGGCTTATCAAATGATAAATCATTGCACAAGCCCCACGTAGCTCGAAATCATAAGGAACCTCTATATGTGAAAAAGATGGATGGGACTGATTTTCCACTTATTGCATCACATCTGACTTTTCACAATACTGTTTCTCAATGTCTTCATTATTGATACCCTTGTGCAGCTCTACATGGTATGAATTTGAATGATCACGTGAAAATTCTGAATGCTCCTCTTCCATACTAAGGTTTTCCCAGGCATCAAGATCCATGCTCCCCTCTATGGACGTATCGTATATTGGACTTCCACAAATTTTTGAAAAGACACTCCCCTTCTTGGACATATCCTAGATGGGATTCTCCATAAGATTTTCACAATTTAGATTATCTATGAAATTCCAATAGTCATCACTCCCATCCATGTCATATGTGGGGGAATCTTCATCCATGGTTTCATGCTCCTTCCTATCCATGTCTTCCTTGTATTCATAACAATCTTCTTTAGATAAAATGTTACAAGGCAATAAAATTTCCAAACCTTCATCAACATGAGGAGAACAAGGTCTAGTTTCACCACACACTGTACTGATCTTGTCATAGGTTTCTTTATAGGATTCTATTATGATATCATGAAGAGAATATTCAATATTATTTTCAATCAGGGAAAATTTTTGGACATATTCAATGGGACCACTTGGGATGTGTTTCTTAGTGGGTTTCTCTAGAGGGCTTTCTAGAAAGATATTAGCATTGCAACACACTTGAGAATACACAAAATATTCAATGTCTTCAACTATGGTGACATGAGGAGAGTCTTCAATAATGTGTTCCATCATGGGTTCCTCCTGAAGCTCTTCAATAGGATCATCTTGTATTTTCCCTTCCTCATAATCTTGCTGTGTATTGGGAGATACCTCATATTCTTTAAGAAGATGCTTGATTGCTTCCTTTCTTAAATAACTACTAGGATGATTTTTTATGTGATATCATGAACCTCCTCTTCACTTAAATGTTCAAGAAGTGATTCCAAGTCTTCAAGACTTTGTATCATGGAAAAAGCTCCATCATATGTTTCCGTGTGATACTTTGTCCCAGATAGGTAGAAGGCACAGATCTTTTCAAGGAACTTTTTCAAACCATTCATACTACCCCTCCCATCATGCCACTACTCTAAAAACATGCAAAGTAAGTTTGGAAAAGAAGTTATACATTTATTATGAAGGCATTGATAGAACCAACAACAGGACTCACCCAAAAAAGTACTAGCAAACATTTCCACCATATTGTCTTCATGAAGAATATTGAAGTCAGCAATCAACTGAAGGAAAGATTTGACATGCCAGATTACCGAATCACCATAATTTCCATGAAATGTCAGAAGCCAGTTATATGCATCCTCAAAACCATTATAACAGTTAGGAAAACCAAGGATGTTTGAGAAATCGATAGGCTGAAATATTCCGGTTAACCGGGCACCACATTTCTCCTTTAATTCATCAATATCAAAAATTAATAGTATGCATTTGATATAATGATTAAACCTTGTACTAAAAAGGTGGAGCTGTCAAGTGATGAGCTTTAAAGGTTTTAACATGTCGTATGGGCTCATCTACACACAACAAAACTTCACAAGTTTATGAGATAACAGGGTTTTATCCCTTCAATTGAGTCGCTACGTGAAAAAGAAAAATAAGCATTTTTAAATCTTTTCACAAAAGTTTTGTTTTTTTTGCTTTTCTTTGTAAAAATAAAAACTAGAAAAAAGTCAGTGGAGTCACCAAATGAAACTTAAATATATACTCTAATCATTCATCAAACAAATTAAAAACAAAAAGGAAGAAAACAAAAGTCATACTCGGGAATAAAAAGATTTATCCCCGGCAACGACACCAAAGATCCCATCCATGTCACCCATCTTGAATCATCACTTAGGTTTGCATTTTCTGAATAAGGTATCCTTACTTTGGCTAGCAACCAAAGACAAGGAATTTTTTTTTTTATGTTAATAAAATGCTTAGGTGGTTACATTGGATTTCTGATTACACTTAACCCTTTTTATATGATGCTTAGAGTAGGAAACTAAGCTCCTTGAAAGAGAGCATTTACTTTCTGCATTTCTATCTTCTACTTAGCTATAATAAAACTTTGCTTCTTTTAGTTAGTTACATTTATGTTGCTTAAATAAATCAATTTAATGGTTCATTTGGTTTTTTATAAAACTTGTGCTACTGAGGTTTTTCTTGTCAAGTTGAGATGTTTTTACAGGGTATATAAACTAGATATTCTAGTGTTCTCGTATCCTCTCCTTGCCTTAAAGACCAGATTGAGCACACATCCCACAGTTGGAGCCAGAATGTTACCACCTAAGTTGTACTTAGTGGTTTTTTCTCAAGTGAGCCTGGTGAACCAGACAAGGATAACTTGTTTCGGACTTCAGAAGACCTTTGGAAGTACTTCTGGGAATTGCTTGTTGTACTATATCACATGTTCATACCCCATGGGGGAATTGTAATAAATGTTCTAGCATGATAGTGTCTGTAAAAGACTCGGTCTCTTAGACTTTATTTGTCAATCCGATCAGCCTAGGGTGTTTTTTCCCTTCCTTATTATTGGTTGTTGAATAAACGACTGATAATTTATGAGTTTTTCACTCCATACCTCCAAAGTTGGGGTGGTTGGCTTGGCGTTTAGGCCTATTGAGGTTATTAGAGTCTATGTGTCAATGTATAAACATGCTAGACATCATGGTCGATTCATATGAACATGTCTAAGTCCCCCTACATTTTTTTCAATTTTTCAATGTTTTAGTTTTTTCAGTATTCTTTATTAAAATTTAATTTTTCCAAAACTTAGGCTATTTTTTAATAGTTTAATTGGAAAAATTGATTTTGTAATAAAAGTGGGCCAAATAATCAGTTCCAGTCATGTAGGCGCTCATTTTCAATCTAAGAGCACCATGTAAACCCATGGACCCACTATTTCCTAGTTTTGAGTGATTTTCCATCACTCGGGTCAGAAAGCCCCAAAAAATCATTTATTGATTATTTTAATTAATAAATTGATGAATAATGGAGCAAATCCAAAATCATAGATCAGTGGATTCTCAGACGATTTGATTGAAATCAGTCATATCTGAACCAGATTGACTGGATCTGACAAATCCTTGACTGAAGGAGGTGATCAAATCAGATCCAGAGTTGATATTCAACATCCTTTATGGGGAATTTCTCCCTCCCTCTCCTCAACACGTTTTGGCTCATCTTGATGAGTTTTGGTGGATGCTTCAGTCAATAGGTTGAGGTGTCAGTCATATCAGCTCTCCGACTGACAATTGCACTCAGTGAGTCTCAGATCTGGCTCAGTTAGACATAGATCAGGCATTGATGGACTCTCCATCAACATATTTGGTCTATCTCCTTGGGATTTGCACCCCTTTGGGCTGGATCTCCTGGTTTTTGTATATATCTAAGCACAACAACCTATTCCAAGCTAGTTAGAGCTGGATTGAAGGGATTTCTATTGTAATTGTGTATTGATCATCATTTGTGAATAAAGAATCTTTGGAGGCTATACTGTGTATTTCATCTGTTTGTGTGGATTCTTAGTGTTATGCTACTAATGTGGTAACTACAATTTCTTTCCAAATTTTGTGCCGCTTTATTGTTCTGGCTTCAAGGATTCGGTTGAATCAAGTAAGGGTGTAAACTAGGCAAGTTAGATTACTTGATCTTGTTTATCCATATGATGTATGCTCAAGAATTTCAGTTATATGCTTAAATAAGATTATTTTTGCATGAACTTTCATTTTTGTTGCTTTATACATCTATATCAAGATCTCACGAGGTGTTGTGCAGGCTTGAGTTATTTAGTTGCAGGTTCCTGACTAGATGAAGGTGTGGATCAATATTGACGCCATTCCTTATCCAACAAGCTTAATACTTTGTCCCTTAGCACTCCACAAAAGGGCCTCCTTTCAGCTTGCTCCATTCAAGCAACGAGCTGACCTTCTCTCCTCTTCTTCTCATTTCTTAAAAAATTCAATCTTTTGGTTACCTGTCTCTCTCGCTTATGATTAGATCTAATTCTAGGATTTGAATATTTATTATTATATCTATTTCATAAGATTCTTTCTTCCTAGATCTACAATTTCATAAAGATAGATCTAGGTGTAGGAATTCCCTTTTTTTCAAGTAGCTAAGTCATAGATCTAAAACTTGCTCATAAGGTAGTTTCTTTTTTCATTCTTTAAATATTTATATTCTGTAATAAAGTGCATATATTATTGGCTTCCCAAAAAATAATCCAATATCCCAAGTAAATCTTGGTTTCCTTGGTTCCTTTTTTGCATAACTAGATTACCCCAGTTTAACAAAATTTTACTTAAGTTTTTTTTCGATAACTAGTGTAGTAACCCAAAACACTTTCAAAGTGTGTTTGGGAATATTTGATTCTGATTTCTTGCTGTTATTTAGTAGGTCCAACAGAAAAGAGGAGGAAAATCTGCCAAATTTCCAACTCTTGGACGAATCGGAGCTTCCCGGAAGCTTCCCCCACCACCTTGTTTAATTCTAGCTTGTTGCCAGCTTGTTGTAAGCCTTTGGATCCTAGATAACAAGGACCAAAGTGCATCAATTTTAATTTTCTGATATTGTAAATAATTGCTAATAAAAAGAAAAGGTCCTTTCAAATAGGCTCTTTCGAGCCTATTCACCATACCCCCCTGGGGGGATTTGTGTCAGTGTCAATTTTTTACCTTTTGCTCATTTCTTTTCAAACTAGCGTAGCTCTAATCTGCAGGATCATATACTTGGATTCATTATCAATTTCATTTTCCATATTTTGATATTTCAAAGTCATCTTAATACTTACCCCACGACTTCCTGATTGACCTAAAAGGGGAAAGAGATGCATGGTAGGACTAATTAGAAAACCAGAATTGTGTATCTATTTTGTTTTCTATCATTTGTTTGCTCATCTATTATAAAATTAACCCCTCCTTGATTCCTCAATTGATATCCACTTTGATTGAAAGAGGTTCCTAGAGGGTTTTCTTTTTAACAAGAACACCCAATTTTAAAATTTACTAAAATTGAAAAGACTCCGGTGTGTATGCTCTGCACTTGGCTGTGGTTCGTCTGATGAGTCAAGCTATATCAAAAGCACTTGAGTGACTAATATAATTAGGACTCACTCTTCCAAATTGAGAAACCATCAAATGAAAATCCAACACCTAGATCAAACCATCACAGTGGAAAAATACCCAAAGGAAGTGGGAACTTCTGAAAAGTGACCTCGGGGTGCCGATCTCTATCACACCCTAATGGGTGTGTTATGAACAATAGCCCCAGAGACTCCATTCATCCAGCATATTTCTTGCGGGTAGCCGTGAAGGTTTAGTTTTGGACATACTCCAAGTACTCTTGGGTATATCTGGAGTCGACCCCTTCGCCTAATTTTAATCAACTCACACCTCAAATTTAACTTAAAATGTACCAAGAGGAAATTGAAAAAAATTCACTCCAAGCACATGTAAGTACATTGAATTTATTTTGACTCCATTCTAAGGCACTAGTTATTTTCTTGCTTTATATATATATTGTGTCTCAGCATTGTGCTTTCGTGCGCTCATTTTTGTATCTTGTCATCTTTGATTGTCTATAGTTAAATTCCAAACTCCTAAGTAACTCATTCAATTTAACATCACCATACTAAGTAATTCAGCCTTAGTAACTTAATAAGGTCTACCCCCCTTGGCTTCATTAGGAGTTGAGCCTAAACGAATGAGTCAAGAACAAGGTGACAACCTTGACTCGAGATTTGCCCCCAGGGACACACCGAGTGGCTTGAAGATTTTTGCCACGTGACCCAGGTGTGTGAAATACTGTATGAAAATCAGTAAGAGAAAATACTGTATGAATTACTGGGATTTGTAATGTTCATGAAATACTGTATGAAAATTAGTAAGTTAAAATAAACTTTTTGATGGCAACCCTTCATACCATGACCTTGCATCTCCTTCTAAAGTAGCCATGAACATTTTCATTAAAGAATTTTCATGGAATTTAACTCCCAGATTATGTATATGCATATGAAATCTAACCAAGTGAAGTGCAGCATCATCATTCTTTTGATCTTTAAACTTTGGAATACCTATTTGCCAATCCACTTTAGGTATTCGATTTGGAAAACCAGGAATGTGAGCATGATTCATAGGAGCATACCTTGCAGACAAATAAATCATCTCGACAAATGAAGATACTGAATCAACTCTTCAAACTTTACAATCTTTTGACTGTGGAGTCACCATAGGAATTCTGAAAACTGGATTCTTCAAAGATGGAGTCGCCAGGTGAAAGATGCACAACCTTGTTTATATCTGAGTGTTCTTCACCATCAACAATCAAATCTGAAAGTATGTCGTTTATACCCAGGGAAGATTTGAGTCTTCATTCCAAATCCCAAGGTAATAGAAAAAACCACTTGAGAATGTATTTCTGACCTAATACAATCAGAGAGAGATCTCTCACTATTTACAAAGTTTTTATACTCATGATATTTCAATCAAAGACAATCAGATGGTCAGATTTCTGATGGGACAAATAGGACAAGTTTGTTTTTAAAGACTTGGTAGGAGGGTCATGGAGGAGACCATTGGGTAATGGATTCAATAATCAGATCTGAAATAGATTGCAGGAGGTAGGGTTTTGAAATTTTATGAATAGAGGCAAGGTAGGTACCATTTCCTCAGTCTTGAGGTATTAGCAGGTTGATTAGTAGACAAAGGGACACATTCCATCAAACAGAGCACGTAACTAGGGTGAATTCTGCAAGACTTTAGAAGAAAATATTTTGAAAATGCTTGAACAATGGACCTAGAGCATGCATGATGAATTATAGCCCATAAAAACTAATGCTCAAGCATGAAAGCAAATACAAAATGTAGTGGGAAACAAGATAAATAGTCACATAAAGAAATTACTTATTGAAGAAAAAGATGGCACAAGAATCTCTGACATGAAAAAGATTTTACATTCCTCCTCTGCAAATTTCATTCATTTACTGAAAACATGAAGCCATTACAATGTAGAGTCTCTTCGCTCTTGAAATCCCCCCCTTTAACTATCAATTACATTTTAATTTATATAATAATAACCTCTACCTAACTTTGAATTCAAAACCTAATTGAACTCTAAAAATAGCAATAGTTACAACAACGTTTCTCTTGCATATCTCTAATGGTGATAGTTGTATGCAATATGGGAGAGGTTTTTTTAATTGGACATGTGCATGACAAAACCCATGTCCTCATTTCTCCAAAATCATCTCAATATCCTCGAAATATTCCTTTGAAGCTCATGACTCAAATAATAAAATTGTAGATTTCTAGAAAAATGACTTGTGAAGATATTTTAAATTCTCCCAACCTGTGATTACTGTGTAAAAAATTAAGGAGGTTTTTGATTATATGCCTATTAGGAATAAATACCTCTCTCATTTTTGTCAAATTAAATTCCATTTGTCGAAAACAATTCTTTGAAGTTGATGGCTGAAATCATTAGAGAGAATTTGAGGTCAAAAATGGGCCTCCTAAGAGATGTACTACAAAAATATAAGATATATTAAAATATTATGAGTTAGGGGTTTTATGGAGTAGGTATATATGACAACTCACCTCCTACACTACCTTTTATGCACAATATAAATAACCATGGTTAAGTTATTTTTCTAAATTGACTATAAATAAAATTACTAAAATAACTCTACAATGATGTGACTAAGATTCATCGTAAATTCCCAAAAATTTATTGTCCTCTAGCATTTATTTGTCTTGAACTTGTAAATGAAATTAAACAAAAAAATATATTTTTAGGAGTTATTTATTTAATTTATGTTGAATTTTTTGTATTTAGTACATTCATCATCAATTTAATTTTAATATGATTTAATTGCGATTTATTTACATGTAAAATTTTAACAATATTATTATAATATTTGGAGTGAGTGCGGCTTGGGTTTTTACCCAGCCGCTCTCTCCTTCCTCTGCATGTGCTATGGGTGGTTTTTTGTGGGATTTGTCTGGTCAGTTTCTTCCTCTACATTGCAGGTTACCTTGCGCGGCGACACGCTCTTGCGACGGCGACGATCTTCAGAATTGGCGAATGTGTTAGTGGAGGTTGATATGTTCGGGGCCTGCTGTCTTGGAGGTGGGCTCTTGTTTGCTGCATCTGTGTTGTGGCTACAATGGAACTTCTGGGACTTGCGGTGGCGACGGTGTTCTTCATGTGAAGGATTTGTGTCGGTGGAGGTCGATCCATTGGCGCACTTGTGCGACAGCTGTGTGCCCCTAACGGTGGGCTCTCTATCTGCTGGATCTTATTCTGGGCATTGTTGGGCCATAATCGTCATTTGGGGCGGTGGTCGGCTTCCGTGGGTGCTGCTTCGGAGGTGAAGGCTCCAAGATTTTGCCAAGCTAGGCTTCAACAGACAGATTTCGCCGCATGATGGGGTTTCGGCTTGATCGGTGGGCTTCATCCTAGATCCGGGGTCGAGGGTTTCGACTTCAAGACTTGAGTTTGAGGCGCAATGGCTCATCACGATTGGTGGGCTTCAGATTCAAGAATTGGGGTCATGGGTTTAAGCTAACTTTCGAGGCTGCAGGATCATCTATTGCAGTGAAAGATCGCAAGCCTTATGGCGGAGGCGGCGACTATGGATATACTCTTTCGTGGCAACCCGTATTGTGTCCTTAGGGATCTCTGCGGCGGCGACGACGTTTTCAGAGGTGGTGGCCTTTGCTGTCGGCAGTATATCTAATGTTTTGTGTGGTAGTGGGCTTTCTGGTGGTGCTCGTGTGATATATTTTTTGGCTGAAGTTTTTTTTGTAGTTACTACTTATGATTTGGGTTGTGATACCCATATTTTCTGTGATGTATCTAGCTGATATGCTTTTACAGTTTGGGATAGTTTTGTAATTTTTTGGTTATGGCAATATGTGATAGCAAATATGTGACAATGTAGGGATCCTAGTGATCCTCTTACATGTGCAGATGTAATTTTGTTCTATTTTGAAATAAAATTACGAATTTTTCCGAGGAAAAATAAATATTATTATAATATTTATTGCATTATTAGAATAAATTAATGTCAAAATCATAAGTTTTGTTATATATTCATTTTATTGTAAATGAATGGTATAGTTAAATCTCTTTTAGAAAATAATATAAGACTGAATTTATTCTTAAAAATTGAGTATATATATATATATATA
>LPNX011118286.1:234826-252012 GCA_001517045.1 Pseudotsuga menziesii
AGAAAATAATATAAGACTTGATTTATTCTTAAAAATTGGCTAGTGAAAATATATAAAAAAAGTAACTATTAATATTATCTTTAGAACATTATTATTTTGTAAAACATTTTTTCATTTTATTGTAAAGGAGTATTATAGTTAAGTCTCTCATAGAAAATAATGTAAGACGTAATTTATTCTTAAAAATTAAGTAGTAAAAATATATAATTTTTTTTAACTATTAATGTTATCTTTAGAACATTATTATTTTGTAAAACATTTTTCTGTAAAGTTTTAAAAATTATAATGTAATTGAATTTTTTAGAAATATTATAATACATTGCCATGTATTATGTGTACTAGTGAAATAAAATGGGCAATTTTTGTCTATGTGTATATATATAGATAAATAGTTATAGTTGTTTACTTTGCAAAAAATATATGTCATGTAAATGTTAAATTTAAAATATTTATACAAAATATTTCAATACATTGTCTCATTTTATTGCATTCTCCTACATTTTATTGTAAGCCCACAAAATGGTGTTAAAATATGTAAATTCATGCTTCCTTCCCTTACAAAATATTTTAGGGGTATTCCTCTAAAAAGGGTTACAATCCTCTTGTTGATACCCTAATCAATATTATAGATGATTTTGAGAATGGATCCCTAAAGAGTGAGGATTCCATGGAAAAGGAGGTATATTTTTCTATTGGTCCCCATCTTTGAGGGGGATTATTATTGCAATCTTGGATCTAAAAAATCTATGGAGTTTGAACTGTTGGGAGGGATAGCTCTAGATTCTATGGGGAGTCAGGAAATTTTGGCGGTAGGAATGAAGTCAAATTTCAAACATTCTCAAGAAAAAGCTATTAAAGACATCTAATAGGGAAGTCAAAAATTGATCACATGGTTCCTTAGAGTGGGACAAGCCATCTAGTGGCTGCCCCATGAAAATGCTATCAATTAATGTCAGGGACCTTAGGGAGAGTTCTTGGCCTTGTATCTACTATTGAAATTCAATTTTTAAGAGGAGTAGCTAGGATCACAAACTATGCAGAGATTGATTTATGCATTGTTATAGAGAGGTGTCGTTGGGCACACGATATGGAGAAACAATGGTTATTAATAAAATAAAATAAAAAGATTGTTGGCTCAAGAATAGTCTTCAATTTGATGGGTGGCATGATCGTGATGTAATCTCCCTCTGTCCTTCCAAACATTTGTGGTTTCCCACAACATTTGTCCTCAACGACACCAAAATACATATAAAATTTACTTGTCTTTACATCCTCTTCCCTTTAAATCCTCATCTCATAGTCATAACTAAGGATTATTATGCATGCACATCCTCACCTTATAATACGAATTGGGTCAAGGAGCAGAGACAACCATCAAATATTAAATATGTCAAGACACAAAGAGTAAGAGACAACTATAAGTAAGTCTTATATTAAATTTACCATATCTTCATTATCATGCCTTATGGTCAGACAATAAAAAGGGTAGTGGCATGCATCAACATGGAAAACGTTTTCCACATAGAGGTATACACATTAATTGTTTTCATTAAATAACTTAAATTCCTACCCGTGACTGTCCACTCACTGAATCAGGGACTAGTACAAAACACAACAAATTTTAGAGCCTTGGTCCCTTAATTACTCACGCCTAGAACTTTCTCAAATCTAGCAATTAATAAAGTCCTTTTGATATTTTGGTTGAATTTAAAAGGCGAATTGTTGAGACTCAGACATGCACTGAGTTGAAAGGATTTGATTGACTTAGGATTTATTCCATTTCCCCTCCATCCCATACATGTATGCTTTCATGACAAGTGTTGAGCAAAAAAAATTGATGTCCTACCCCGGTTATGCTAGCTTTGCTAACTTGTTTCGTATGTAGGAATTTTTTTAAAATGTTTTCCGAGTTGAGTATTATTTTTTCTTAGGTGCCCAATCCTTATCATTCTTACATCTCTCAAGCTTAGATTTCACGTGGATTCCCCAATATGGTTATGGCATAGTCAAAGTAGTTTTTTGGTATAATGAAGTGTGCTCTAACTGAAGAAAAAAAAATACAATAGAATAGTTGTTATGTTACAGAACTATAAAATTAATGATACACATATGACAAATTAATGTGTTCAAAATAAGTTTGATTGAAAATATATCATTTTTTCATGTAAATATTAAAGATTGCTTAATTGTTAAAAATTAAAACAAATTTAAAAAAAAAAATTTTGCATTTTTTTTTTTGGTAAAAAGGTTTCGTTAATTTGGCTCCAAGGCTAAATGCCCTTCCAATTAAAATTAAAACCAATCAAATTTGATCTCTATTCCTACCAATTCTATTATAATTCTCTTATAATATTGGTATTTAATATTGTATGTATGTCAATATTCTATTTTTTTGTTGCAGGTGTGTTTTAAACATTTTTTATTATTCTTATGTGAATCGAGGGGGATTTTACCGTTCGCATGTTGTATCATTTCGTTACTTAATACATTCATTCCTTAATACATGCATTGGTATGTTTACATGGACACCAATCGCTATGTGCATCAACTATCAACATCCAAGCAGCTAGGTACAAACTATTAGTATGGCCTGGAAAGTAGCGAAGTAGCTGGTGAATTTTGAATAATGGAGATGATTTTGAAGAATGAATTAATCCTATTGACTTCCAACACTCGATCAAATATAAAAATTCATCAATTCAGGGGTCAAATGGAGGAGGATGCAGTAGTTTTATCACTGATATTTCATGCATAAGCATAGGGTTGATTGAACCTCTTTCCCTAGCTTGAATTTGTAGAAATAATCTTTGGGAAAAATCCCAAAATCCTTATCCAACCATGTAGAAGATTTGAACCCTTCAACCTAAATCAATAGTGGAGATAAAGTTCTCCTTTCCATGAATAAACTCTTCTCACCATTTAAGTGGAGTGCACTATTTTTAGGTAATTGCTAAAGTTGTTGTGATTACCATATAAGCATTTGGTTGTTTAATATGACCATATTATAAAATAATACCAAGGATAACAATACATAGACATAATCTCCAATTTGTTTGCACATACATTGTTGTCTTATGTGTTTTCATTACTAACTTGTAATTCTTTTTCTTTATTTTTAAGTTACATTCACAAATAGAATTTGAACACAATGCAACCCTCCTATAGAGTCCATAAAAAAACATAAGTATGCATACAAAATCATCCATGAGTACATTAATATTCAAACATATACATTAGAGAGTTAACCTTGAGGGAATTCCAAGATCATAGGCCAAGAAATTAAAACAGGTCTGCTACCATCTCTCATTGAAGCAAACAAAGTTAGTTGAATGTAAACCATATCCATATGTACCATGAAAATTAATTCAACCAACTAAATTTGAAGTGGATTAAGCACACTAGGGATAATATAATCCTATGGAGAAAATGTAAGAAACTGGGTCATTTTAATCATTGGGATATCAAGTGCCATTCTCATCCAATCAAATGTCTATCTCAAATTTCTATCGCATCCAATCAAATGTCTTCAAAGTGTTCCAAGTTACTTCCAAGTTCCTAAAAATATGTAGTGAAGGTGCCACATATTAAATCAAAACCCCAATGTATAGAAGTGAAATTACTCATAGGATAGATGTCATATATGTTTATCATTCCTAATTAACTCCTTCTTAAATGATTCACTTGTATTGAGGACCTGAGGTATCACAACTTCGATGGCATATATCTCAAGCTACCATGAAACAAGGTTGAATCTTGTTAGACAAGGTTTCCAATATGTCAAAGTTCAGATAACCATTTCAGTCTTGGGGCATATTTTATGACAAGCTGCAATGCACATTGGTCACAATTTGCCAAAAATCCTTTCAATCGTGTTGTTCCATATGTTACTGCAATGTGTCATAAAATTTTGGAAATAACAATTGTTATTATTGTTGGTATGTTATGGTCATTGAATCCCTATCCTAACCAAAAAATTGGGTGAAACTCTGCTCAAAATGTCCCATTTTGAATGTTGGTTCTTCATATGTCATTATTGCTGTTGGAAACCATAGATTGTTGCCCTAAAAACACAAAATTGGTTTCTCTTCAGACTTGCTCTCAAAAGCTTGGAAAGGGTCACAAGATGGAAGTTTTTTGCTGCTCTAAAGGCCATGAAAATGTTGATATGCTTCCATATGTGTTCAGCCCTAGAGTGTTGTACATCTTCCAAATTCTGAGCAATAGATACTAGGTCAACAATATGCTGTGTATGACTGCTGAAACATCTTGATTTATGCCCAGGTCTTATTCATTCAAATGCTTCCAAACATACTACCATGTACAATATGATGGAGCTGTTACAAGATTGAATTCACTGTCAAATATTCCACATCAATCCCTAATAGCTTGACACGTAAATCTAGTTGCAACAACTCTGTTTCTACTGTAGGTTGCTACTATTTGCGAAATCCCATTAGGTAGGGTTGTTATTTAGTTCCTTATGTTTGTCTCATACAAATGCAATACTGTAATAATGAAATAGTGATATGGAAAACAAGGTTTAATACCTTTTCAATATTTGAGCAAATCATTAGCAGCAAACACAACATCCTTTAACTGCCCATTATTGACAGAATAGAAGCTTCCAATAGATACCCCAACATCGTTGTAGTTGTTGCTTTAGTAGCTGAAGTATAAGGTACTTGATGCCAGCTATTATTTGTAGGCACATTCATACATCCTTGCATCATCACTTACATCTTCCAAAATTGTTTCTTCAGGTGTGTATGCCATCCTTGGAGATAAAAATACCCAATGATTCCATTGTATTTTGTGCCTACTATCACTCCTATTACTCTGAAAGACCACCAATATGCTCATGATAATGCTTTCATACAAAGCTATAAAAATAGATTGACTACAAACATGTTGTATACATATTCTTCAAACTTCCTGCAAATGCAACGGTTAACCTCTTTACACTAGAGAGATCCCTCCACTTATATTTGTCTCTAATGATCAAAAGAATCTCTCCACCATAATGCACTTTTCATACTGCTGTAAAAGAGCCCATAGATCAGATCTCAAGTTTGTGTTTCAGCGGGATTAATAGACATGAGATCAAATTAGCAATACAAAACAAAACTTAATGAATGCTTTTTCAATAGGCTTAAAACTGCTATGGGTAAGAGTATGGAAAGTTAGTACTGTCATTGGAAACATTCAAAAACATAACTGAAGCAAGGCCTTGACTACTCCTTCCATATCACTCTTATGCAAATGCACCATGATATGACCCTTAGACAAGCTAGGCGCTCTTCTTCTTCAATGCCTTTATATTTTAGATATGCCAAAACAACTACTCAAAAGCACATTGTATTGTTGATATGACTGTGCCCTCCTCCTCAATGTAGTATGGATATATAGATCCCCTTATAACTAATCACGTGTTCCAAAACAAAACTTACCTTGGGGCGCTCCAATAATATATGCTAGCTAAGTCAATCCTATGCCCAAATAGGAAGTAGGTTAAGTTAATTATGCCACAAGCAACCTCCATGTAGCACTTTTGGGTCTTCCAAGGAGGATAAAAGCCAATATCCTAAAATAGCGAGTAGTCTCCTCAAGCTATGATATGTTAGAGTGAATCATAATTTTCCAAAGTGGTTGTCCCATCTACTACAATATGTATAACTAGCCTTTCAAAGAGAGTTTCATCATGTTGATTGACCATGTTCACACTTTTTTTTGTTCTCATCATTACACATCTTTGTCAATTTGATTATTGTAGCAGCATAAACTTGTCTAAGGGTTAGTCTATGAATCTTAGTTATCATGCGACTGTCACCCATATTCAATTTTCCTCTTTGGCCTAGAATCCTGGATATATGTTCTTTGATCATATAAATCATCTCTGGGAATATATGGATTCCAATTCCTCATCTTTTGACAGCCAAGTATTTACCTTTCCATTTTGCATACATGAAACAAGTCTGGGCACCATTGGCATGTTTAGCTCCACAAACTTATGAAAAATTAGCATGTAGATAACCTCTTCAGCTGTTATCTGACATTCATTTGATTTTCATTCACCTATCATCTACTATAACTTCATTCAATAAGATCAATCAATACAAGTATCACCTACAATTTAATCCATTTAACCAGAACTAGATCGAGTTGCTTAACCGGTGGAATAATCCATCTAAGAACCTCTTGTTCTAGGACCATATAAAATTACCGCGTCAAACCACTGAGTCTAATAAGCACCTCACCCAGTGTAATCCCTCCCATTTCTAGATTCAACAGACTATATTACAATAGATCGTACCTTTGTTGGGAAATAAGAGCAATGTCGAACCCTCCATTGAAGTTGAAGATGAAGATGATTTGGCTTAGCTTTTATATATTATAGATTTTCCTATATTTATCCTATGATAATTTTAATTTTTTACTGTTTGTTATTGCAGATCTAGTTTTGGGGCAGATGGACAATTTAAAATTGACTTCAAATAAAAGAGAGAAATACACTATTTACATTGAAGTGATCCTTTCAGTGAAAGACAGACAACTGTCATTGATATGATCCTCTCATTGGGATTTGCCATGTGTTGTCATATTTTTCTTTTGTCTAAAAAATACTCAATGGGATTAGGAAACGATGTTCAATCATGAAGGTCAACATAAAATTTTATCATTCCAAGGATCATGCCCTTCTATACCTGTGCTTTTGTAGGAAATGATGAGAATTTCCTATCTGGAGTATTTGGAAAACTTGCAATCTTTGCATTTTTGAAGATCAAGAACCGATGGTTGGATCTATTTGTCACGGGATCCTGAATCTCGTTAATGATTTTCTTGTAGTGGGCGAAAAAATTTCTCATCGTGATATTGGATCAGGTCTTTTAGTCACTTATCCTTTTGGGTTATTTGATGGTGCCACAACATCTAACATTGGGGGTGCGGATTTTACTCTTCATATCAATTCCTCACATTACTTTCACATCAAGTTGGGCTGCGGTGTCAGGACCAACAAAAGTGCAGAATTGATGGCACTTTGGTCCCTATTGGTTTTTGTGGTTTCTATTGGCCTTGCCACTCTCTCTGTCTTTGGGGACTCCCAGGTTATCAAAAACTGGGCAAACTCTATGGCATGGCTAGCTGTTGTGGACTTAGAACACTGGCATGGTCACATTTCTGAGGTCAAGACCTCGTTTCTCTCTATAAACTTTCAACACATTTATAGGGAAATACGATTGTTGATGTTTTATCAAAGGAAGCACTATCTCTTGAGATGGGAAAACTCTCCTTCATTGAGATCTTGGAAGGAGAGACTATTGGAAGTGGAACCTTACTGCTCTTTTAAGGTATGCTTATAACATACATGCAAAATGACAATGGCTTACTCATCTTTTTTAGTAAAGATTTGAGTTTTGATTTTAAATCCTTTGTTTTAAACTGTCATAGCTCCTTTTGCTGAGCTACTTTCTTGCCATTTAGTGTGCCTTAGTATGGGGAGAATTCTCTTTGCCCCCTATGTGCTTCCTTTGGATAAGCCATTAGGGCTCCTTCTGTGCTTCCTATGGACTATGTGGAAGGGTTTAATGAGAGATTTATGTTTATTGTGTTGGTTTGAGGTTTCTATTGCACCCCTATGTGTATTGGCTACAAGATCATATTGAGATGGCCTATTCTTTTTGTGACTTGAAGGATATCTCCTTCTATTTTATTATTGACATAATATGATACACGTTATCATTGATTTCTAGATATTATTTTTGATTCTCTGAAATATCAAAAAGGTGTTTTTTTTCTTCCTGAAAAAAATAATAAGAATTACCCCTCAAATTTAAGGTTCTACATTTTTAAAAATAATGAGAATTACCGCTCAAATTTAGGGTTTTGCATTTTCTCCCAGTCAAATTGACTAGGCATTAGGAATTTTCAATTGTTTTAAACAAGCCACCAAGATGGAAGGGCAGGGCTATAGGAAATTAGGGTAGTGAACCCTTGAATGTAGGCCTCGCTCTAACTTAAATCATGAACAAAACGGTTAGTGGGAATGGGATTCTCAACATGGAATTCTGTAATTACTTTTATTTCTTGATACGTAGAGGGGCGTGGAATCCAAAATACTAATCAGATTCATGTGCTCTAGCATTAGAACAGGTGGAGGGAAACAAACACCTCATTATAGATCGACAAACATTTGTAAATAGCAGGTCGTAGAGAAAGTGTCTCTAAACTTACCTCCTTCACTAAAATGATAGAGATTTCCCTCTCATTCGAACTTGAAGATTTAAATTTTCCCTCAAAAATTTCAAGAATTTCAAGCGAACAACTATCTCCGTCCATGTTTACCATATCTCAAATTTTAAAAATCCGCTCACCCCATAAAGAATCCAATCTTACAAATACATGTCATATTTCTCTACCATTCGATCGATGCCTCTGCATATACCCTCTCTATTTTATCAGCTGAGATCTAAAATGGAGGTGTATTTGCAGTTTGCAGGCGGCTTTTTTTCTTTCACACAAGGGGAATATAACAACAATAAGGAGAACATTTCTCCATCCTCCTCCTCCGTGGAATTTACACTGCATTTCCCTCGCGCTACAGGATATCACATCCTTTGCCATTTCTAATGTAAGTATTCACACCCACCCCTCAATGATTTGATTTTGCATTCTCCTGACATTATAATTTGATTATTTGACTAATTGATCTATGGCTCTTCTGTATTTCAGGGAAGGCCATCGCTCTCTGCGGCAGAAAAAGAGGTCGCGTTGAGAATTGGGGGCATGCACGTCCAGTAAAAGAGGAAGGCTACACATCTGTCAAGTGACAGAGTCATTTCGAGTCAGATAAGACGCCAAAGATGTGAAATATCTCTCTCTCTGTGCTGTAAATTGTCTTTCCCTTGACATTATCATTTTATTGTTCTAGTAATTGATTTGTGGGTCTTCTGTTTTTTTAGGTAAGACCATTGTTCTCTGTAGCATAAGCAACGTTGAGTATAGAATTGGGGGTATGCACATCCAGTAAAAATGGGAGGTTGCACATCCGTTGAGTGAGGGCATCATTTCCAGTGAGAAAATCCACCAAATATGTGAATGATCAATACTGAGAAAGACCTTCAGATAGACAATATGAAGTATGGTTAGCGATGGGGAAGCAGAGCAACGCCATTATTTGTAAATATATTTTTGTTCTAATCGGGGTCTTTCTCTCTAGGAATGCTAAGCGAGTCGTATTAAATCTTGATTCAAGAATATTTAAACTGAATATTTGAAGTTAGGATAAGTTTATTGGGTTATTACTCTCTCTCACCATGGTAATATTAAGGTGAAGATCGTCGTGTGGGGACAACTATTCTTCAGAGAAGATGAGTTGGATAATTCCCTCTCATCTTCAATACATTGAGTAATGATATATTCATTCTCACCATCAATCACTGCTCAATATTGTGAGTACAGTCTCAAAGTCTCTCTATGCATACAAATGGTTATAATGCCTGCTGTTGCTAGTGACTTGTAAGATGGTAACTAAAGCATTAAAATCTGGAAAAGGTAACTAAAACATCAATCTTGATATTTGAGATTCTTCAAAATTGATTTTAAGGTAACCATTAAAGTTACATTGAATAAAGATATATTAATTGTTACCATCAATCACTGCTCAAAGAGCACAGTCTCTACATATACCAATCTGCTGTTTTTAGTGACTTTACCATTACTCACTGATCAATGAGTACAGTCTTTATATATACCAATGGTTACATTGCATTGTCTCTATATATACCAATGGTTACAATGCTTGCTCCTATTAGCGACTTTATCATCAATTACTGCTCAATGAGTAAAGCCTCTATATATACCAATGGTTACAATGCCTTGTTAAATTTTCATATGCTTAGCTAAGACATCAGTATATCATTTCATTTTCCATAATAAAAGCATATAAAATAGGATCACTGAAAGAAACAGTATCACAAGAACAACATAGATTTATCCTGGGAAAAACCAAGCAAAAGCTTCCTCAATATAGATGCCCCAAAAGCTTCCTGGTTCTCCTCCTTCTCTAGCATCTTCTCTCCTCCACAAGTGCGCTATTCCAAGTGAGTGTGTGTGTCTCAAATGAGGAGCACTACACCTCTATTTATATTCATTTGTTCACTTAAGTTAACTCATTTGACATGTCGGCTCAAGTTAAATCATGTTGGCTCGAGTTACACATGTAGGCTCAAGTAACGACACTAGGGTGCTGATGACCCAGCTTTACAATTAGAGGGGACTACCTCATGAATCTTATTAGTTCTTCCGATTAGGAGCATCGGGGTACAATGTGATACAAGTGGTTCTCCCGGTAGGACCATCGGGGACCACAAAAGGATACATATAGAATATTCTTCAAAGTTACAATATTTTAACACTCCCCCTTAATGAGAAGGGTATTCTACAACAACATCAATAACAACAAGAGTAGAGATAGGGGACATCATCAACATCAGCAGGGTAACACATATATAAATCATTGGAATCTTTTCAACATCTTGTAGTCTTCATCTTCAATCTTCAATCTTCATCATCAGCAACATCTTCAATCTTTGATCAACAACATCTTCAGCATTTTGATCTTTCAATTAGCAACGACATCTTCAGCAGTTGGATCTTTCGATTAGCAACATCTTTAGCACTTTGACTGTCCGATCAGCAACAACATCTTCAGCATTTTGAACTTTCAATCAGCAACATCTTCAGCACTTTTATTTTTCGATCAGCAACAACATCTTCAGCATTTTTTCCTTTTGATCAGCAACATCTTCAGCATTTTGAATTTTTGATCAACAACAACATCTTCAGTACCTTGACCTTTCGATCAACAGCAACATCTTCAGTACTTTGACCTCTTGATCAGTAGCAACATCATCATCATCATATTTTTATCTGTCGATCATAATCATCATCACATTATGATCTTTCGATCAGAAACATCATCATCATACTCTGATCTTTCGATCAGAAACATCATCATCATACTCTGATCTTTTATATCAGTACGTCATCATCATCATACTCTGATCTTTCGATCAGTATTCCATCATCATCATACTCTGATCTTTCGATCAGTACGTCTTCATCATCATACTCTGATCTTTCGATCAGTATGGCATCATCAGCAGCAGCAACAACCTGCAATCCACAACTCAAAGACAAAAAGTCTTTGGATCACTTTTGGACTTAAAGTCTAGGCATGATACAATCCCACCAAATTCTCGACAACTGAAGTTACCGGATTGATTACAGGAGAATCAGTCCCTATAACTTTAGGACTAAGTCCAAGGATGATGCAATGATACCACATTCTCGACGACCAAAGTCACCGGATACAATTACGGGATAATCACTCCCTATCACTTTAGGACTTGAGTCCAAGGATGATGCAATCCTACCACATTCTCGACGATCGAAGTCACCAGATACAATTATGGGATAATCACTCCCTATCACTTTAGGACTTGAGTCCAAGTATTATGCAATCCTACCACATTCTCGATGACCGAAGTCACCGGATACAATTATGGGATAATCACTCCCTATCACTTTAGGACTTGAGTCCAAGGATGATGCAATCCTACCACATTCTCGACGACCGAATTCATCGGATACAATTATGGGATAATCACTCCCTATCACTTTAGGACTATGTCCAAGGATGGTGTAATCCTACCACATTCTCGAGGACCGAAGCCACCGGATCTATTATGGATAGATGTCCCAGGATGATACAATCCCTCTTCATTCTCGAAGACCTAGGTCTCCAGATCACTTTAGGGAAGGTGCCCAAGGATGATACAATCCCATCACGTTCTCGATGACCGAGGTCACCAGATCATCCCAGGATGATACAATCCCTCTTCATTCTCGAGGATTGAGTTCTCTGGATCACTTTAGGGCAAATGCCCAGGGATGATACAATCCCACTGCAACATCACTACTCCCCCTTTTGAGGAAGGTCTTTCTGAACAACACCAAGCTTGCCTGGAAATTGTTTGAACTCTACTCGAGGCAGAGGCTTCATCGGTACATCGTCATCCAAAACATCATCATCTACATCTTCAGTATCTGAATACTGATATATCACCATCTGTATCTCTAGTATGTGAATACTGAAAGCATCATCATCCATATATTCAGTATAGAAATATGGAATCACCATCATCTATATCTACAGTATGTAAATACTGAAATATCATCTATATCTTCAGTATGGGAATACTGAAATCATCATCATCTATATATTCAGTATAGAAATACTGAATCACCATCATCTGCATCTACAGTACCATTATCTTCATCTTATCTTGTATGCAGAAATACCGGATTTCTACGTGTTATGTGGAACACAAGGTTCTTTGTCATCACAACTGTGGTTATCACATAGAATCATTGTTGTATCCATCTTCAGGTCAAAGAGACCTGATATCGTCTTCTGAATCCATATGGCTTCATAACATAGTAGAGCAATCTGCTATGTATTCTGCTTCAACCATGCTAAGAGAAACACTGGACTGTTTCCTACTAAACCATGAACTCATAGCAGACCTCTAAGCATATACCTGATTTGATTTTCCCGTCTGAGATACTTCCAGCCCAATCTACATCTGTGTAGCCATACAATCTATACTCATGGCTACCATCATAGTATAGACCAAAGTATATAGTCCCTCTCAGATATGTTTTGCAGCTACTAGGTGAACCCGTCTTGGTTGAACAAGATATTGACTTAAGGTGTTCACAACAAAACAAATGTCTGGTCTGGTATTTGTTAAGTACATCAATGACCCAATGATCTGTCTGTAGTGAGTCACATCCACTAACTCTAATGAGTCATCAGCTAACAACTTCAGGTTGGAGTACATGGGTGTGGCCATGACTTTGCATTTGAGTCTCTTCAATATCTCTACCACATACTTTCCCTGGTTGAGACAGATTCCTTCTGAAATTTTCCATACTTCCAGACCTAGGAAATAATGCATTAACCCAAGGTCTATCATCTCAAATTCTTCTCCTAGTTTCTTCTTACTTTCCATGATCTGTTTCTCATTCCTTGTCAAGAATAAGTCATCCACATATAGTAATAGAATGACAGGTACATATTCTACAACCTTGTAGGAAAGGTTAGGATCGTCTTTACTCTTGGAAAAGCCCATGCTCATCAAGAAACTATCTATTCTTCCATACCAAGCTCTGGAAGCTTGCTTCAGGCCATAGAGGGCCTTCTTCAACTTGCATACTTGATTCCTTCTGTCTTCAGCTTCAAATCCTCATGAATATTCGATGTAAAACTCTTCCTCAATCATACCATTAAGGAAGGCTTGTCTTTAATTCATCATGGAAGAAACTACCGTGATAGTTTTGAGGGAAATGTAACTTGCTTAGTGTCTCTTTAGAATTAATTCCCTCTTTCTGATAGAAACCTATAGCCACAACTCTTACCTTACTTCTATCAGCAACATATCTTATCTTGCAAATCCATTTTGAAGTTACCACATTCTTGCTTTCTGGTTTGAGTAGTATATCCCAAACATCATTCTAGTATCACAACATCTTCTATGAGTTTGTCTTCTCAGGTCATCAACATATCCTAGTCTTTTTCATTCAACCTTGAAGGTTGGAACCTACTTTACTCTTGGTAAATTCTCGATCCATCACAAAGCTATCCATCATGTCATACCATGTCGAACTCAGATATAATTTTCTGTAGTCACTCCCCCTGAAGTGGAGTATCATCTTCCCTCTTCATTCTGTACAGGTGGTTCTATATTGGTCAATAGAGTATGTCATGTCATAGTCTATTCTTTATGGGGAGAATCACGAACCTTGCTTTGGACACTTGTTCCATCATATCATATACATCATTTTCCATGATCAACTATTACTCTTTGATCATAGCTTCTTTTATAGCATTCTTTTCTTCATCTTGACTTATCTCTTGTACTCATGGTGGTCTTCATCCTTCAAGGTGGATCTACCATTCTCTGAAGCTCTTTCTTCTGTCATGGTGTCTCTGACCCTGGGAGCTTCAGATTCATGTTTATTGGAGTGAATCTTGAATTGTCATCACTTGTTCTTCGGAACAAGTCTCATCCTTCTTTTCTTGTAGGAGGTTGTTCATGACCTTTCCTACAATTCAAATGTACCAGTTTCATGGTTAGAGATATTTCATAAAACATATGTATAACGACAAATTATTATGCATCATGCAACTATTTAGTTAATACAACATTCATCCATACCTCACATAAAATTTCTAGATGCCTTCCATCTCTACCATGACTTTATTGAGATTGTGCACTAATCCAATATGTCAGCAAAAAGGTTTGATAAGTAGCAATGGAGAGTTGTATAGCACCATGAGCTACTTACCCATCACATGCATATTAGTAGTATACAATCATTAATGCAAACAATCTATCATGCATAACACATCACTGAATATAATCAAATGTATAACAAAACAATATTATGAAATGACAATTGAATACTTATCTTTATTTGTTTCATGGGTATATTCCTTTTTGATTCTTCAACTTTATCATCTTCTTCATTCATGATAGCATCATTTCTTATCCAAATGCTGAGGTGGATAAGGAGTTCTTCAAGAGTTGAGATCTTCATATTCCTCATTGATTGAGGGATCTTCTTTGGAAGATGAGAGCTTGATCTTCAGAGATGAGATTCTTCTTCTTCCCAAATTCTGCTGAAAGTAATCAATTCCTTCTAGAACACATTCCTTGAATGAATGAATTCCATGATCCTGGGAGTCCATTCAAGGTGGCCATCACCACTTCTGTATTCGTCACTTCTTCTTCAGCTAGTTTCTTAAGGTCATATTTCGATCTATGTTCTTCCCTTCAAATAGCTTGGTAAAGGAATCAAAACTCATCGATGTCTTTAGGGAAGACACTAGTAGAACAATTTGATTAGAGACTGAATCATCAATAATTTTCTGGGCTTTAACCAAGTTCTTCTTGTGAAAGGCTTCTAGCCTCATCTTCCTCTGAAACTAGAACCTCTATGCTCATGTAGGTGTCCAATCCATTCTCTTTAGAGAGATCATATACTTCTAGGATTGGAAGTTTTCAACTTCACCAAGATTATCATCAAGCTAATGTGATAGATCACTTTGAAATGAGAGCCTCAAATGAACATAGCAAAGGATTAGATCTTACCGATTTGAGGTGTTCGTCCTGGTTCTGGAGTTGGTTGATATAAGGTTTGTAACAGAAACCCTAATTTTAAAACTTGGAATATTTTATATCTGATTGGATAGACAGATAGATCTCTTCAAATGGATCTATCCAATGTACTCCATTTCTGAAAACAGTGGAGGGAAGCTCCAAGAACAGGAAGCCCTAATTTTCCAATTTCTTCTGCAGAAATGCCTGTTACTGTTTCTATGATATATCCGAAATTTATGCTCCTCTATGTCTGAAATTGTGTACTGCGGTAACCTCACATGTCCCTGATACACCACCATAGGTTTCATCAGAATTGGTTTCACCATTTGGGATTTATGATCCTTTTCACAAGGTGACCTGTTACAGGACTGTTCAGAACAGCGAAGTTGTACGGCATGCCACGTGTCACTGGTTCATCTTCTGAGATTGATATTTGGACCACCAAAATTATAGTCCGTACCCTTTTTGGAACATCTTCAGGAATTCTAGTTGGACCTCTGTAACCCAATATATTGCAATTCTCCTCAGGTGTCCTGCTTAGGGATGAATTCTTGAAGAGGCTGGAACCCTAACTTGGAGAGAACATATCTCCTGGAATACAGCAAATATGAGAATCAATTTTGGATACAGTTTGCATCAGGATTTTATCTTTGGCCCCTACAATTTTCAGCTCCTGATCCTTTTCCAATATCGGAATATAGCGAATGTTTCAAAACGTAGCAGTTTTAGTATTTAGGGTTTTTCTAGCTCGGGGTCAAACTAGGGTTTGACTTTCCCAGAGATTCACCCAACCAAAAATCTTGATCCAGGTCTTTAAACTTCGGTTTTGATGATGAGAACAATCCTATGCTGGTCTCACTCAAAAATTCCTCTTCTGTAGAAATCCCTAATTTGCACATCGAAAATTGAAAATGCTCGGAATCGAATTCCGCTTCGACAGAACGATGCACCCTTCAAAGGAGAGTCAACCTAGCCTTCTTTTGCTGATTGATTGTGGAGAGAGAACCAAAAAATAAGAATCCATAGCTTCTGTAACTTGTGAAAGCTGCCCTATTCAGGTTAGCTATGATACCATGTTAAATTTTCATATGCTTAGCTAAGACATCAGTATATCATTTCATTTTCCGTAATAAAAGCAAATAAAATAGGATCACTGAAAGAAATAGTATCACAAGAACAACATAGATTTATCCTGGGAAAACCCTATAGGGAAAAACCCAACAAAAGCTTCCTCAATATAGATGCCCCAAAAAGGGAAAAAGGTAAAACCAACAAGGAGATCAAAAACCTGATTCTCCTCCTTCTCCAGCAACTTCTCTCCTCCATAAGTGCGCTATTCCAAGTGAGTGTGTGTGTCTCAAATGAGGACCACTATACCTCTATTTATATTCATCCGTTCACTTAAGTTAACTCATTTGACACGTCGGCTCAAGTTAAATCATCTAGGCTCGAGTTACACATGTAGGCTCAAGTAACCACACTAGGGTGCTGATGACCCACCTTTACAATTAGAGGGGACTACCTCATGACTCTTATTAGTTCTTCCAATTAGGAGCATCGTGGTACAATGTAATACAAGTGGTTCTCCTGGTAGGACCATCGGGGACCACAAAAGGATACATATAGAATATTCTTCGAAGTTAAAATATTTTAACATGCCTGCTGCTGTTAGTGACTTGTAAGATGGTAACTAAAACATTAGAATCTGGAAGATGGTAACTAATGCTCAATATGAGTACAATATCTCTATATACCAATGGTTATAATGCTCAATATGAGTACAGTCTATATACCAATGGTTACAATGCCTTGGAAGATGACTTGGAAGATGGTAACTAAAGCATTGAAATATTGACATTTAAGAAAAGAAAAAAAGAAGTTTGGTTTGGTTAAGTATGCATAATAAATATGTGATGTAATTTATAAATAATTAAACAAATTTATTTAATTTGTAAATAATGA
>LPNX011118286.1:252525-286309 GCA_001517045.1 Pseudotsuga menziesii
ACAATGAAAAAAGAACAAATATTTGGCATAAATCCAAAAACAAACTACCTAAAAGGTCACACAACAACACATACAACATCCAAAAAAAATTGAAAAGATGAACGAAAGTCAAAAGATGGTATACTACATCCAAAACATCAATGTATTAGTTACTCGCAGTTGTAATATATTTCATAAGTCTTTAAAGGCTTAAAGAATTGGGCTTATAGGAATCTTATTTGGGCATACAATAGAAATGAGACCTTTTGAGTATAGAGAAAAATACCGAACAATGATTTACATCAATCTCAATTACAAGATAAACTAGGGAAATCACCGCCAATTGTAATTTGTGTAAATTTTTATTGTAGAAAATATAAACAAAATAAATAAATAAGAAACAGCTTTGATCCTAAAGGAGTCAAACGTAATAAGGATAATAAAGGAATATACAATAATCACCTTAAATCATGATACGTTTGAGGTGTGTGGAAGGAAAAATCCTTGTTATGTGCTCATAAATGAATGATTGTCCACTTAAAATGTTTCTTAAATCATGACACTATTGATCTATGTGGAAGGGAAAATCCTTCTCGTGTGCTCATAAATGAATGATTGTTCACTTAAAATGTTTCTTGATTTCTTTTAATAAAAGTTCATAAAAGTTCAAGGGAAGTTAGGTATGTGGGCCACAATGTGTGTCTTTTTGGGGATGGTGTCTTCTGCGATGAAGTTGACTTTGAATTCTTGGGCAATTTTTTTAGATAATCCTATGATTTGCGAACAAATATTTACATACTTGGGGTTGGAAATTGAGAATAGAGGAGACAAAAATGGAATCATAGTCACATCTTATACAATACACTTTTAAACAAACATCTAACATCATTCTATTGAAACTATTCAAAACAATTGCATTGATATATCTTTTTTATATGATTGGCGCTTGGCATGTTAGGAACATGTTTTCCATTGATTCTATATCCATTGGGTTTTTTAGAATAAAAAAGTTGTGGGAATATGTCCATAAGAAAGGATTGGTGGACGCTCTATATTAGACACTACCAATTATTGCATTGCCTTGACCTCACTATCAAATACTTGGCTCAACAATGGGGAATAACTACTCGTCCTTGATTTGTAGTATTTGAAAGACAAACATTTTAAAGTAGGGAGGCTAATGGTATACAACAACATATGCATGTCCATTCTACTAGACCCGATGAGTACAAGATTGATATTATAGTGCATAACAATCCAACCCAATATATGGTCCCATATTTAGGTATGTGGGCTATAACGTGTGTCTTTTTGGGGATGGTAGCTCGTGCGATGAAGTTGACTTTGAATTCTTTGGAAATCTACTTAGACATGCCTATGGTTTGCAAACAAATATTTCCTTACTTGAGGTTGGGCACGAGAATAGAGGAAAATAGTGGAATCACAATCACATCTTATAGAAAACATTTTAAGACAAACACTTAACATAAATTTACTGAAACTCATAACAACAATTGTATTGCTATATTTTATTTATATTATCTTTTATTTGATTTGTACTTGGCATGATAGGAACATGTTTTCCATCGATTCTATTTCCATTGGGGTTTTTGAGAAGAAACAAGTTTTGGAATATGTCCATAAGAAAGGATTGGTGGAAGCTTTATATCAGACACTACTAATTCTTGCATTGCGTCAACCTCACTATCATAGAATCAACTCAATGATGGAGAATATGTAGTAGCCCTCGATTTGTAAGTATTTAAAAGACAAACATTTCAAAGTAGGGAAGCCAATAGTCTACAACAAGATATGCATGTCCATTATATTAGACCAAATAAATGTGAGATTGATGTTAAAATGCATAACAATCCAACACCATATAAGATCCTATAATTGATAAAGCTTATACAATAAATACCCAAATAAAACATAAAAAAGTATGTCCAAGGAAGAATCTAAGGAAATTTCAAAAACCCATGGCAAGAATCTACGGAAATTTCAAAAAGCAATAGATATGACCAAAACCTAAAAAAAATTAAAAAAAAACCCATAAAAAATTAGATTGTTTTTGCGAAGGTGTTAGCACAAAACCCCAAATTGAAATAAATTACCATGCATCACTTTGCCACCATTTAGGTTATAATGAATTCCTCTATGCAGCGATTCAAACCCTTCATTCATTCAATATTTTATATCCATTTAGTATCAAAGATTATGTGACACATTCTTGGATTATGTTAAATTTGTTTTTCACTTTATCACATTTGTTAACACGCTTAATATCTTAAAATAACTATTTTCTAAATTCAAATTAATCCACAAAACAAATTCTATGTGATAATTCATTCAATATTTTATATCGGTTTAGTATCAAAGATTATGTGACACATTCTTGGATTATGTGAAATTTCTTTTTCACTTTATCACATTTGTTAACACGCTTAATACCTTAAAATAACTATTTTCTAAATTCAAATTAATACACGAAACAAATTCTATGTTGATACAACCATTTTAGCATTGTAGAACGGGCACTCAAAGAATGCCCTATTTTGTAAAATAATTTTATTCAATGAGGTAATCCATCCTTTCCACTCATTTTTCAAAGTTATGGTAGTTAGGTCATTTTAAAATGGCCCAAAAGCCTTTGGGCGAATTTTCCAAAAATGGGGTTGAACTTTGATTTTCAATATAAAATTATTGGATCTGGGAAATTTTTATTGAACAAGAGTTGCGAGGTGGAAATGTCCCCGGCATTGTCATATGGGATAGTTGCTAATTTTAAACAAAAAAAATAGCATTATTAGAACAAATATCAACAATGATTCTCTAGTATCACAAAATATCCATTTGCAAACATCAATTTTGTGATTCAATTGAAGTAGTGATTTAATTGTAAACATGATCCTATCACATGTACACTACTAAATGTTTGTGGCATTGATGATTACATTAACATTACATGTAATTGTATCCCATATGATGTTGCATTTTAGTTATTTAAGATGCTTAATACTCGGAATAAAAGCAATGCTAACATTCTTAATAGTTTTATAACAAAAGTTAAGCCTTCCCTAGCAAATAATCAAAATGGTATTGATGACATTGCTATGGAATATTAGTGTCGATTGCACTAGGTACCACAAAAATAGAAGCAATTTTCAAAATTTATAAATGTCGAGTTGTTTCAAAAGAAAAAATAAATGATAGTGCGAATGTTGCAAATCCTTGACCTAATGATTCAATCTCACCCATTGCAATTGTTATGGTCTTGTGGGATCATTCTCTTTTTGCAAGCATGGAGGTTTATGACAAATAAAGGGAAGATGGAGAGAAATCAAAAAAATCTCATGTAAATCCATTCTTAACAAAATGGGTAAATCATTATCATTATACCCACAAACTTCAAAAATCCACAAACACAATTCCTATAAAACTCTACAATAATGCCAAGAAGAGTAAATATGAGTATAATAAAGGCAATGTTTGTCTCCTTGACACCCTCGTGTTGATGTACACAACCACCCATTGGGATTGAAAAAAAACAAAACCACGAGTTAGATGATGGTGCAAGAAAAACCTAATAAATCATCTCCACTTTGTGTGTAGTAAAAGGCACCAAATAAGATTTGATTGTGTGGAAAAAAAATCACTTGGAGTAAAAATTATCACCGCATGCCATAACCTAAAAAAAATCACATATGCAATGTGTTAGAGGTCCTTTCAACCATATCATGACTTACCATCATGTTGAAAAATTTGTGATATCTGGAGAGTTGAAGTGCATGTATTGCAAGGCATTTCCTCCAATATAGATCACCCCATTATCCTAGACTCCGACGAGAAATAAGGAAAATCACAATTTTAGTTTGAAAATTTTGTGTTTACAATTTATGTCATTTAATTATACCTTGTTTATACAGAATAAAGAGCCACACACACACATCTGTGTGTGTGTGTCATGTGTGGTTAGCCTAGTTTTCCTAATGACAAATTAATCATATGATACTTCCTATCTATGTACATTTCTAAATTAATATAATTAAAATTGGCTTTAAAACAATTTATAACTTATTATTATATTTTTTTAATTTATTTTCCTATAATTTATTACAATCACTTTCATATAAATTATGAGAAAATCAAAATATGTCACATTAGCATATAAGATTTTAATGTATATTGTTTTTAGCAATAACAAAATTATGTATATTGTTTTTTAGCAATAGAAATGTTACGAGTAAATAATATATCCTTTTAATTGAATAAGTCAACACTGGTGTATAAATTCTTTTAATTTATTAGTTGATTTTAATGTATATTAATTTTTAGCAATAAAATAGTTGTGAATAAATAATATATCATATTAACTTAATAAGTGAATGGTGGTGCATAAATTCTTTTAATTTATTTGTTGAAGCATAAATTATTCTAATATTTTTTTATACACAAAAATAAATCATTAAAAAAATATTTATACATTTTGAATTATTTTTTATAATATAAATACTTATCTAAAAAAATTATTTGCACTCCATACAACTAAAAAAATTATAAATACAAAATATACATGTAAAAAATCAATCTCACTAATTTGTTAAAAGAATGCATCATAATACAGTTTTACACATTATGCTATAATTCCAAATTAAATATAAATGGCTTAATTAATTTTATTAATTTTATTAATCATTAAAATTTTAAAATATTTTTATTATTAAAACTAACATGATAACATTTATTATAATTATTATCATAATGACATTATTATTAAATAATATTTAACAAGTTATAACAACATAATTTGCATGTTATTCTATAAAATTAACTATTAGACAATTATAATAATTTTTTGGCAAAAAAATTCATAATAAAGCTATAATTATATAAGCATTTATCATATCAACACATCGTTTTCTACATTGAAACATGATATAAATGAATGTGTATAATTCAATATATATATAACTCATCCATAATTAACATACATCTTTCATACTAATATTATTCATGAATTTAATTTATATGCATAACTAATATATATTTTTTCATATAAATATCATTAATGAATTTAATTTATTTTAAAAGTACAAGATTATATATATATTAGTTTGATATTATGATATTAATTAAAATTGAGTGAATATATAATTTAAAATTAAAAAACATGAAAATGACAATATATTATTTTATAAAAAAAAATGTGAAAAGAAAAAAAATGTGAAAATACATTTTTATGAATTATGAGTACTTTACTTGAAAATGACAATAATATTATTTTATGAGAAAGTGAATTATGAGCACTTTACTTGAAAATAACAATAATATTATTTTACGAGAAAGTGTGAAATGACTTTTATTGTGAGTACCTTACTTTATGACATAAAAGTACTTGTACCACTACCTTGGTTAACTATGGGTTTTCATCTACCATAGAAAATGTGACAAATAAGCATTCTTAACTCATGCAATGCCACCTCAACCATGGGGGATGATGTCATCTACTAGAATGTAATTGGTTGATTTTTATAGTACATTTTGGTCATTTTGAGGCCCATTTGTTGACCTCAAATTCTCTCTAATGAGTCTTTTGGAAAACATGAAAAATGGCCTGTACAACTAACTTTTTTTCTGCTAAATCATAGCCCCTGTGTGAAAATTGAAAGAGGTTATTGTGTATAGGTTTTCTTTGAAGAAAATCCTCTCCCAGGTTTGCAAAATTCATCTTCATTTGATGTAAAAAATTATTTTAATTTGATGACTAGAACAGTCATTTTGACATCTAAACATTTTCCCTCTGAAGATGACTTTGCGACTCCCAATTTGTACTACCTGGGTAAAAAATGAGAGAGGTTATTGTAGATCATAATTTTATTATGAAAAACCACTTTCAGTTTTTGAAAATTCTTTTTTGTTTTCTAGAAACAGGTCATTGAATAAAATGACTAAAACAGTCATTTTCAGAAAAAATATGCTATGTTGCTTCTAAACCTTGAATTTTTCAACTGTAATTCATAAACAGAGAACATATAGCATCTATCCTTGTAAGATCATCTACTGTAAGAGAAATCCCATGAATTGATTGATCAAGGTAGCCATATTTTTTAATAGTGTCTCCAAACACTTGAATAATCACAAGCTTTGGCACACTCTCCACTGCAAATTATGTTTGTAAGACTTTAAACACATACCAATACCTTCATGAATGCTCTCACTGTATATATTTTTGCAACACTTCTGGGCTGATGTTCTTTTTGGGCTTCCCTTCTACATTGTTGAGTGGTGGCTTCCCTTTTCTTGCTCTATTAAAATCAACTTCCATCTCCTTGATCAGATTCTTTATCTTCACTATTTTCCATGTGACTGTAAACATGTAAAAGTTGACATTGGAAGTATGGTAGACTGTCTCCTTCCTTTCACGAGCAACACACAAATGAAATAATTTTTTTAAAAACCAATCCAACTTTACATAATGGTCTATTTTGAAACCTTCACTGAGTTGTTTTTCTTAAACCATTTTTCTCCGTGGAATTCATCAAAAGTTACCATGTGGAAAGTGGTTTAAATTCCGCTACCACCTTTCCAATTTAACCACCTCACAACTTTACTCTCCAGAAACACTAATACCCGTTGATGAGTTTTCACTTTTTACATTAGCCATTGGATTAATAAGAGGCCGCTTTTTGACTTTGGAAAAAATATCCAAAACTATATAAGTTTGAATATAAATAAAATAATAAGTTTATAAAACTCATTTTATAAATTTCATTCAAAAGTTAATAAAACTTTTTTCCCCATTTGTGAAAAATTTATTTCTCTTTTTACCTAAAATTCCTTTAACTTCTCTTCTTTGCCAACTTGGAAATAGCTTAATGAGAAAACTTTGGAAACCAACTCAATCACCCATGAAAACTTAAAATTTTGAAGGCAATAAGACCAATTCCGACAAAAATAAATTTAGTGATAACAAAGACAACAAAGAATCATTTGTGCAAGAAGAGTCCTTAAAGGACACGCCCATGAAGATATTTAAATCATGGATTGAATCTGATGATTGTGGACATGTAGGTACAATGAATCTAGAAGACAACACTAATGATGTTGTAGAAGTCAAAGTGAAAGATGGGATTGAAATAAACTACGGTAGTTATGTTGCAGAAAATGAAGAGTGTTTCACTCATCCATTTGGTGCGCATAAGGAAGATGATAAATCTTCATGTGAAAAATACACATGAAAATGGTGGATATAATGATAGAAAAAGTGTTGGTGTTATTTTTGTAGAAGAATTTGTAGAGATATTGAATGGTGTAGATAAGGACTGAAAAAAGAACAAGATTTTTTCTAATAATTTGTTTGTTAGTGATTGTGCAGGTACAAAGAAATAAAATGATGAAGTCTTGGCTTATAAGCCAAATATTGAAGGTGAAGCAACTACTAGTGTAGCAGTTTGTTCTTTGAATATTTCAGTGATGCATGTTGTTGATGACAACGATGAAGAAGTTACCAATGAAGCAGCTGGTATCTATGAAATTTCCCATGGAGAAGTAATGGTCGATGATGATCATGATGATAGAATGCAGACTTCCATATCAGAAGTATGTGAAGCAACATCAAAAGCTAAGAAAGATAAAGTGCACTGTGTTGAAGTGCTTGAACCTATTTATGATTTTTTTTGAAAATTTTGATGCTTTTAATTTTGTTGAAGAATTTGATAAGATTGTTGAAGAATTCACATAAGTTGCAACGAATGAAATAGATAAAGTACAAGCAAAAGGAATCTATAATGATGTTGGAAATGTCGATGATTTGGTGATTGTAGAAGCAATGATAGAAAAAGAGTTGCATAAAGATAACACTCAAAATGTTGTACATTTTGTTGTAGACAAAGCAACTGAAATAAGGAATGATGGCTCTCGATGAACAATTGAAATTTTTGGAAGAATGGCTTGAAAATCCAAGATATGATGATAAAGATGATAGTCTTGTTGTGGAAGAATAAGTGAAGAAAGTTGATTACCTTGTTGCAGAAACTGAGGCATATTTGAATGAAAAGATAGTGACAGCTCTTACAAAAAAACAAAATGAAAAGAACCAGTATGGTTCACATTATGATAATTTATATAATGTTGACAAAATGTTTGAATGTCCAGGTGAGAAAGCAATCAAAGATGAAGAAGAATCCAGTGAAGATGATATTGGAAATGATGAGTTTGATTTTAAAGAAGAGAATTGCACCGAAGATGAATTGGTTCAAGAATCAGTTGATAAAATATTCATGTCACGGATTCCTAAAGAAATTGGTCATTATTATCAATTACTGTGTCTATAGAATGACATTGAACTAATTACTCTCGGTGAATTCAAAGATAGCTTGTGGGATCTTTGTATGCCCACGTTACAATATTTAGAAGAAAATATTTGGATTGAAGTCCTTGGCATAAAGGACTTTGAAAATTTGAATGATGATAAGCAAATTGAAGAACGTTTTGCAGTTGAAGTTGATCATAATGGATTTGTGGAATCAAAGAAAACATTGAAGGTAAAGAAGAAAGTTAAGATGAAGAATCAAAATTATTTTTGGTATAAAGTTGATTACCTTGTGTTACCACCTAAACTGTACTTAGTGGTTTTTTTATCAAGTGAACCTGGTGAACCGGACAAAGATGATTTGTTCGAACTTCAGAAGACCTTTGAAAGTGCTTCTGGGAAGTGCTTGTTGTACTATATCACATGTTCATACCCCATAGGGGAGTTGTAATAAAATTTTCTAGCATGATAATGTCTTGAAAAGACTCGGTCTCTTAGAATTTATTTGTCAATCTGATCAGACTAGGGTGTTTTTTCCCTCGGTTATTATTGGTTGTTGAATAAACGATTGATAATTTTTGACTTTTTCACTCAATACCTCCAAATTTTTGAATTTTTCCCAAAATTTTACGTGGTTACTTTGTTTACAAGATTTAATATTATTTATATTTGTTATATTAAAGTAAAACTTAACATAGACCTATTGTCTAAAGGCTCATAATCTATATCTTTCTCCTTAAAAGTTTCATAAGCATTCTAGATCTAGTTTTAGGGAAATCGTCCTTTTTGCATGGCACTTTAAAGAGAATCTGTAGTTTGCATGCATTATATTTTTGTTTTCTATTTTAAAAGATAAAATCCAACAATCAGTGCACATCTTATTGGATTCCCAAATAGCAATCCAAGATCCCAAGGATCCGGGATAAAACCATTTCAGAAGCTGACAGGTTCAGACCTTATTTAAATTTCATTTTAGATTAGGAGCATGCCTTGGAAATGCCCAAGAAAAAGATTTCAATAGTAAAGGGAGAATTGCATAAAAAACTAGTGGGGGTAGTTGAGAATGCAGTCAATTTTCTAAGTAGCTTGTCAGACGAACAACCCCACAGGTATGATATCCAAAATAGATTGGCTATTATTTCATGAGCTAGGAAGGTGATTGGAAAATAGAGAATGATGGAAATTATACAAGCCAAAATTGATATTATAGACCATGAAGTAAAAGGGGTGATAAAGTTATTTAAACCACTAATAAACAGGTGGATTCCTTTCTTCTGGGTAGAAAAAGGACTCTTGTTGACTCAGGAAGAGTATCTAGAAATATTGTTCCTTTGTATGTCTGATCACAACAATTTTAGGGATATGCAGCACGCCTTGTCGGGCCCTATTGTGCTGGATAAATTGGTTGAAGAATTTGAATTGTTAGCTGGTTTTAAAGCCACATGTGCTACAATACCTGATTCTCATACAGCGAGAATATGGAGCTCAAAGTAATAACACACGACATGGTTGTTGCAACTATACCGGGTCCAGATTTGTGGAAGTCAATTCAATTGTGTGGTTCAAGTAAGCTGAGATTACAGCCTTAAAGATCTCAAGAAAGGAGGCTCGCAGAGTTTTTTTCAAGGTGTACTTGTCCACAGTCACCCTTCTCAAGTTATGTGCAGCTCCCAACTACTGAGATATATAGAAAAAATACTTTTAGCCTATTTCTTTTGATATTTTGCAGTTTGCTTTTGTCTTATGTAAATCATGCTATATATGCCACGCTCAATTTTGTTAGAAGTTTGTTCTTCGATTTGTAACTATTTTTTATTCTGAGGTCCGTCGAGGAGGGAAGAAACATTATAAATATACCTCTTGCAGAGGAAGAAAGGGTTGGAACCCAAGTGATTTTGGAGTTGTGTGTATTCAATCTTTTCTTTATAAAATTACAGAGCCGAAGCCAGTGTTTTTCCAGGGATTCATGTTTTGTTTGATATTATAGTATGTGCTTTCTTTCCCTTGTGAATGTTTTCCTATTTATCTGTTCATTGTGTTTTCTTTCACTTTTGGAATGAGTGTATGACAGTTTAGAATTCATAATCGTATTCTCCAGATATTCTTTTCAGAGGTCCACAAACCATTTCCTCTAAAGTTAATACAGAATGCATTTCGTAATGCTCTGTGTTAATGGTTTGTTCATGTTCTTCACTTAACAATAGAAAACCAATATTTGAATTTAAATGAATGGTTATATTGCCTCTGTGTTAAATTCACCTTGCATAAAGTTTTGTTATATATGTATTTCACATGTTGACACCATAGCCCAATGGTCATGTATCTCATTTCAACCAATCCTATAAAAAATACACATTTTCATCTGTATATATCTGGCATTGTTAATGCTTAGTGAGAGATCCCTCTCGGGAGAGAAGAAAGCTAGTCTTCCCTTCAAAAGTGGTTTTGTTGTTACCTGGGAATAAGGCTTCACAACCTTTGTAAATTTTCAGTGCTGACGGAAGTTCTGTATTTATAGAAAATTGTAAGTGCACCATCTAGTCTATATTGTAAATTTTGTAAATCAGTAGGTCACGACGAAAAAGACCATAGAGCACTTCAGTTGCTATAGGAAAGCACGGTGGATACCTACTTGATGAAAAATGATGAGCAGATGCAAGCTAAATGAGTGCATCCTCGGTATTATCCTGCTTAGTATCCACCACATGAATATAAACAACCACAATATCCTCATCCACAATACTAGCTAAATCAGTTTCCACCACAACAACAATACCCTCACAAAAGGGGCGGTGGAAATTTTTGAGATTGAGGACAACACCTAGGAGGAGGAGGATTTGGTTGAGGAAGAGGCCAAGTCATGTGTTATAAGTGTGGTAAGGCTGGAAATTTTTCCTAATATTTCGAAAGTCCTGTAAAAACATGTAAATATTGTAAATATTTTTATCACGTCGAAGAACATTGTGTGCAATGCGAAATGGAAGGATCAAACTGCCATAAATCCCAATCTGGTGCAGAATCAGAATCTGAACCCCAACCAGGGCATTAAAATTATTTTTGTCGAGCCAAGAGATCCTAACATCATTGTTGTTACAAGAAGAAGTGTTGCAATAGGTGAAAACAAAAATACACAGCATGGACAACCACAAGTACGACCCACAACACAGATGAAAGCCCCACTCAATGTCCAGATGGAGAAGGAATTCTTCTTGGCTATGGAACAAGAGTTTGTTGATGCTAATCAACCTTCAACATTTGGACAAGTTAATACCATGCTTGAACTATTTCAACAGTTACTTAGGAAGCAACCAATGAAAAAGGTTAGTAAGCTTCAAGAATTTTTCAAAATATGTTTAGCAGTATTCAATGTTAAAGATGTTTTCGCAGAACTGACAAAACTTATAGAAGAAACTCCAGATGACCTGCAACCTGAAAAAAGAGTAATGAGAATATAACCGTTGTAATATTTTTACGATTTATTCCAACAAATATATGAAAATTCAAGACTTAACGTGGACCGTAACTTTCGTTTTGTAAAATGGAAAATAGGTATCCCATGAAACCAAAAAATGGTTGAAAATCTTGTGCAATAGTTGTGAATTGTATACATTACAATTTGTATCTTTTTCATTTAATGTCTAATCAGTATAAACTGTACTGCGATTCCACACTGATAAACTGTACCGATAGGCATAGGTATAATTTTTATCTTTTTCCATTTAAACTGTTCTGATAAATTGATTTTTTTATCTTTTTCATTTAAACTGTGCTGATAAATTGCAGCTTAAGTTTTGAATTTACAGTTTTGGTAGAATTTTTATCTTTTTCATTCAAACTGTGCTAATAAATTGCAACTTGGGTTTTGAATTTGGAGTTCTAGTAGAATTTTTATCTTTTTCATTTAAAGGCTACTTATAAATTGCAACTTCTGCTTATAAATTGCAACTTACTTTTTGAATTTAGAGTTTTGGCTTAACTTTGCTTTGTGGATATTTAATTTTTCAGATTTTGCTACAACCACCTTAAAGGTAGTGAGAAATGAATCTTATATAGTTAATGGTTATATAACTTTGCCCAGTTTTAACCTATTTTTTAAATTATCACATAGTTGCTGATGTTAATGGTTATAAATACTTTGATTAGTTGGAAATGAAACATGTTACTTAAGGATATCTTATGATTATTATAACTATTTGAATAATTTTAAATGTAGTTTTATTTCCCAAAAATGTAATTATACTCAATAGAATACTATTACATTCTTCAATCAAAGCATATTCCCCAAAAAACTCTATGATAAACTGTGCTGATAAATTGCAACTTACTCTTTGAATTTAGAGTTTTGGCTCACCTTTACTTTGCTAGTGACATAATGTAAAGAAATTTACACTTGGAAAAAGCTGTTAAAACATCAAATAAGAATTACCGTATATTAAACCATGATTATTGGCTGCAACAAAAATCCATTATCTAATGAAAAACTGAACCATCGACAGTTAACAATTATCCATATTTTTACATTCAAATCACTTTGTGCCTACTCAAAGTGTATTTAACACACTTTCTGGATGTTCAATTTAAATCACCTTTATGGACTACTTAGTGTACTTAACACACTTTGTGGATATTTAATTTTTGACATTTTGTTACAACCACCTTAAACTTAGTGATAAATGAACTTTGTATAGTTAATAGCTCTGTAACTTTGGCCTTTTTTTCATAGTTTTAACCAATTTTTTAGACTATCACGTGGTTGTTGAAGTTAATGGCTATAAATACTTTGATTAGTTGGAAATGAAACATGTTACTTAAAGGAAATCTTCTGATTACTATAAGTATTTGAATAGATTTTTTCCCAAAAAAATGTAATTATGTTCAATAGAATACTATTACATTCTTCAGTCAAAACATATTAAAAAAGAAACTCATTTCAATAAACAGTTCAACCTCCAAATAAATGAGAAAAACTTTCACCTATCCCAAAAACCACTTCTCGAACCCTCTCATAACCATTCCAAAAGTCAAACAAAAATAGTTACGTTGCAAATATGAAACTGTATCTAGAAACTACTGTAGTGTAATCTGGGTGTACAGTTTTCAAAGAAAGATAAGATGCCCAGGAGACTTTTACCTTATCATCGATGAGGGATGGATCCCCCAATCAAAACAAGAAATCACATATAATTCAATAAAAAGGTTCATAAACTGCTACATTAGCTCCAACTGTACTGAATCAGAAATAGGTATTCAATAAGAGATGACCTCTTCTATAAGATGCTTAACCTTTACATCATTGAAGGGTGATTGATCCCCTTAGATTTCAAGAAACCAAAACAAAAAAAGTCTCCAACAAAAATGGAACTGTAGCTAAAATTTGGATGTTTAGTATTAGTCTCAATGGTACATGAGACTTAGGATAATTTTATATAAAACGACCCATATATTGCTACAGTAACTCTAGTTAAAGCTAGTATATCTGTTCATTAAGAGACAGCCTCTGCTATAGGAAAAAATAAAGGTCATTCCTACACATTATTGAAGGACACTAAAGGGTATTAATTGATAATACTCATTGATCTTTCCTTCAAAATCCTCTTCAATATGAAAAATACCATTGTACCATCTTAAATATCTCTTTTGACAGCTCATCAGCTGTAGTTTTTCTTTCTCTATATACATGAGAGAATGACGATTTCTCCAACAACTGAATCAATCTTTTGATCTCCGATAACAAATTTTGGAGTAAAATATTATGATATGTCTATGAATGTTAACCCAGTTGATGATTAGTAATGCATCCCAAAAATATGTAGAGATTTAAAAAAATTACACCACCAAAACGAGAACTAATCATATTCTTTCAATTTTGGATCATTGTTGGAGCGAGGGCCCAGCCCGACTTTGAAATTGGTACTGTGCTTCTCTAAGAGGTAAAGAGTCCCTTCCACTCCACATGACTTGGGCTCTTTTGTACTGCACCCTCAAAAAAATGACCAAGGTGTTTGTCCATCAATCTCATCAACTTGAATATTTTTCTTTCTTTCTAGCTGTTAATTTCTTCACCGCCACGAATTCTAAAATTTCATTCACCCCCTGGCTAATTGGTTTCCACTGTCTCTGAAGAGGCAACCATAGCCACAGTTCTTTGATTCTGTCATGCTGTCAAGGTTTCAAAGGGGCGGCACACCACATCTATCTATGAAGTAGTTACACCCTCTGTCACAGCTCATCAAATAATTATTGGGGTAGAGCATTACATTGTTTTTTGAAGAACCATTTTTTGAAGAGTTATTCCCTGACATGTTCCAGCCGATCAGATTGTTGAAGTGACCTGTTCGAGCTGATCAAATTGATTAAGGGGCCTGATTGATCTCATGGTGTATAAATACCGATGTAATCATGATTTTGTAATATAGAGATATAGAGTACGACATGGTGAGGAATACGAATTTTGAGTTGAATATGAAACAAAGTTTTAACTCTGTAATCTTGCTACTATGTTCCTCTCTATCTTTATGAGTTTGAAAACTCATTGTTGAATATTTAAGTTTAATATTTTGTTGAAGCATGATGATTTTCTGAAAGTATGATTTATTGTGGAATGTTTAGTTTTGTTGTAGCAAGTTAAATTGATGACTAATCAGAGTTTGAATCTGTTAATCTGTTATAGTCCTGTAGGTGAAAATTACTGAGCTAAGTGATTTGTGTGTGTTGCTTAAAGTAAGAGCAACACTCCCATGCCTTCCCTCAATTGGTATCAGAGCTGAGTGTTTTCAATTTCTGTTTGTTGGTTCCATGTGCACTTCATGAATGAGCCGTGTGATTGTATGTTGAACCGTTTTTGTTTTGTTTGGAGATCTTCCTGTTGAGTCTTACTCCATCACCCTCTTCCTGCTACATAGAAAGAGCAGAAGTAAGTTCAGTATGCATGTTCAACTTTGTGTTGGTAAGAGCTCTTGTGCTCCCTCAAATAAAGGTTGAATTGTTATTTAGCAGCTGAAGTCTGAATCATGTGTCATCCATATGTTGGTTAAAATGTGTTGATAGGCATAGGTATAATTTTTATCTTTGTCCTTTTAAACTATTCTGATAAATTGAATTTTTATCTTTTTCCTTTTAAATTGTTTTGATAAATTGAATTTTTATCCTTTTCATTTAAACTATGCTGATAAATTGCAACTTAAGTTTTGAATTTACAGTTTTGGTAGATTTTTTATCTTTTTCATTTATACTGTGCTGACAAATAGCAACTTGCATTTTGAATTTAGAGTTCTGGTAGAATTTTTATCTTTTTGATTTAAAGGGTGCTTATAAATTGCAACTTACTTTTTGAATTTAGAATTTTGGCTCACCTTTTCTTTGTGGATATTTAATTTTTCAGATTTTTCTACAACCACCTTAAAAGTAGCGAGCAATGAATTTTGTCTAGTTAATGGCTATATAACTTTGCCCATTTTTTCATACTTTTAACCTATGTTTTAAACTATCACGTCGTTGATGGTTATAAATACTTTGATTAGTTGTAAATGAAACATGTTACTTAAGGGAAGCTTATGATTACTATAAGTATTTGAATAATTTTAAATGTAGTTTTATTTATAAAAAAAAAGTAATTATATTCAATGGAATATTATTACATTCTTCAGTCAAACCATATTCCAAGAAAAACTCTATGATAAAATCTGCTGATAAATTGCAACTTACTCTTTGAATTTAGAGTTTTGGATCACCTTTGCTTTGCTAGTGACAGAATGTAAAGAAATGTACACTTGGAAAAAGATTTTAAAACATCAAATAAGAATTATAGTACATTAAACCATGATTATTGGCTACAGCAAAATTGGATTATCCAATGAAACTAAACCATCGACAATCAATGATAATCCATATTTTTACATTCAAATCACTTTGTTCACCATTTTGACTTATTCATTTTTATCTTCAAATCACTTTCTTGGACTACTCAAAGTGTTTTTAACACACTTTCTGGATTTTCAATTTAAATCACCTTTATGGACTACTCACTACACTTAACACACTTTGTGGATATTTAATTTTTCACATTTTGTTACAACCTCCTTAAACTTAGTGAGAAAAGAACTTTGTAAAGTTAATGGCTATGTAACTTTGGCCTTTTTTTTCATAGTTGTAACCAATTTTTTAGACTATCATGTGGTTGTTGATGTTAATGGTTATAAATACTTTGATTAGTTGGAAATGAAACATGTTACTTAAGGAAATCTTATGATTACTATACGTATTTGAATAGTTTTTTTCCCCCAAAAAAATGTAATTATATTCGATAGAATACTATTACATTCTTCAGTCAAAGCATTTAAAAATAAAAATCATTTCAATAAACAGTTCAACCTCCAAAAAAAACAAAAAAACTTCCCCCTATCCCAAAAACGAGTTCTTGAATGCTCTCATAACCATTCGAAAAGTCAAAGAAAAACAATTGTGTTACAAATATGAAATTGTAGCTAGAATATGGCTATAGTGTTATCTGGTTGTATAGTTTTTCAAAGAAAGATAAGATTCCAAAGAGAATTTGACCTTATCGCCGATGAGGGATGGATCCCCCAATCAAAATAAGAGACTGAATATAATTCAATAAAAAGGTTCATATACTGCTATAGTAGCTCCAACTGTACTGAAGCCAAAATAGGTATTCAATAAGATACGACCTCTTCTACAAGAAGCTTAACCTTTACATCTTTGAAGGGTAAATGATCCCCTTAAATTTCAAGAAACCAAAATAAAAAAAAAGTCTGCAACAAAAATGGAACTGTAGCTAAAATTTGGATGTTCAGTATTAGTCTCAATGGCACAAGAGACTTTTATATAAAACGACCCATATCTTGCTATAGTAACTCTAGCTAAAGCTATTATATCTATTCATTAAGAGACGTCCTTTGCTACAGGGAAAAATAAAGACTGTTCCTACACATCATTGAAAGGAACTGAAGGGTATTAATGTATATTACTCATTGATCTTTCCTTCATAATCCTCTTCAATATGACAAATACCATTGTACCTTCTTAAACCCCTCTTTTGATAGATCACCAGCTGTGGCGTTTCTTTCTCTATATACATGAGAGAATGAGGATTTCTCCAACAAGAGAATCAATCTTTTGATCTCGGATAAAAACTTTTGCACTAAAATATTATAACACGTCTGTGAATATTAACCCAGTTGATGATTAGTAATGCATCCCAAAAATATGCAGAGATTTTCAAAAACATTGCACCACCAAAATGAGAACTAATCATATTCTTTCAATTCTAGATCATTGTTGGAGCAAGGGCCCAACCCGACTTTGAAATTTGCACTGTGTTGCTCTCAAAGGTGAAGATTCCCACCTGCTCCACATAACTCGGGCTCTTTTCTGCTCCTCCCTTAAAAAAATGACCAAGGTGTTTGTCAATCAATCTCAACAACTTTGATAGTTTTCTTTCCTTTTAACTGTTAATTTCTTCACCGCAACAAATTCTAAGTGGAAGCCAAAAATATGAAGAGCCAACCACAGCCACACAACTTTGATTTTGTCATGCTGTCAAGGTTTCAAAGGGGCAACACACCACATCAATTTATGAAGAAGAAGTTGCAGCCTCTGCCACATCTCATTGAATAATTATTGGGGCAGAGTATTACATTGTTTTTTGAAGAGCCATTTTTTGAAGAGGTATTCACTAACCTGTTCCATGGGATCAGATTGTTGAAGTGACTTGTTTTAGCCGACCAAATTGTTGAAGGGGCATTCATCATTCTTGTTGTAGCTCATGAAAGGGAAAAGAATTAATTAAATTATGAATAGACAATTTTGTGAAAGGACAAGCTAGTTAATGAAGACTGATTGATCTCATGGTGTATAAATACCGATGTAATCATGATTTTGTAATATAGAGATATGGAGTAAGACATGGTCAGGAATACAAATTCTGAGTTGAATATGAAACAAATTTTCAATTCTGTAATCTTGCTACTATGTTCCTCTCTATCTTTATGAGTTTGAAAATTCATTGTTGAATATTTAAGTTTAATATTTTGTTGTAGAATGATAATTTTTTGAACATATATGATTGACTGTGGAATGTTTAGTTTTGTTGTAGAAAGTTATATTGTTGATTTAATCAGAGTTTGAATTTGTTAATGTGGTCTATTGAATTAGTAGAATAGTTGTATTAAATTTATGAACATAGGGGTTATCAGAAATTTGTCAAACATCGAGCTGCATCTCAGCTGTTAGAGTCATGTATATTGTTGTTAGCTGTAAATTGGAACACCACCTGTAGAGTACTTTCAGCTGTAAAATACCGTTGTTACAACCCTGTAGGTGAAAATTACTAAGCTAAGTGATCTCTGTGTGTTGATGAAAGTAAGAGCAACACTCTCCTTCCTTCCCTCAATTGGTATCAGAGCTGAGTGTTTCTGGTTTCTATTCATTGGTTCTGTGCTCACTTCATGAATGAGCTGTGTGATTGTATGTTGAACTATTTTTGTTTTGTTTGGAGATCTTCCTGTTGAGTCTTACTCCAATGCCCTCTTCTTGCTGCATAGAAAGAGTGGAAGTAAGTTCAATTTACATGTTCAACTCTATGTTGATAAGAGCTCTTGTGCTCCCTCAAATAAAGGTTGAGTCGTCATTTAGCAGCTGAAGTCTAAATCATGTGTCTCTTGTGTCATCCATATGTTGGTTAAAATGTTCAAGCTTGGTCGTGGCTTGTGTAAAGAGAAGAAAGTGTTGTAGTCTATTGATGAAGTTGACTCTCTGTGTGTTCCCTCAAATAGAGGTTAATCAATTGAAAGGAAGACATTCTTCTTGGTTGATAGCTCCCATATAGTTTAATGGTAGAGCAGTTTAAATTCCACTATTTTGGAAGTTTTCTTGGTTTGAATTGAAGCCATTATGCATGAAAGAGGATCAGAAGGCTGTATCCAAAATAAATTTAAATTCTATGCAAGTATTTATTTGAAGACAAAGACATGGAAAAAAGTAGAAGGCTTAAAGAGATGAAGAATACTATTGTTAATGCAAAAGAAGTTGGTTTTTCCATAGGAGAGAATTTAAGAGAAGCCACTGAGGAACCTGCTGAAGTAGAGGAAGTTCAAGAAAAGGTATAGGATGCATGGACCAACATCTATTATCCACTGCCATATTTCTCAGGTATAACTTATAAATGTTGGTCATTTAATATAAAAAATTTCTTGCATGCTAGAGGTTTATGGAATTTTTTTGAGGATGGAGTTTCGAAACTCCAAGATGAGGCAATGGATGCATTTTCCTTGTACTACATCCAGCAAGCTCTAGATGATAATATCTTTTATGTAATTGCTGAAGCAAACACAACTAGAGAAGCTTGGGAAATTTTGAAGTGAAAGTTTGATGTAAGGGGGAAATATATGGTCGAGTCACAGCCTGTTAACATTTCAGTAGACAAATTTGCAGAAGCAATAGAAGATATTCAAATTATTTGTAAATCTCACAATTGTGTTGATATATCAAAGGACAAAAATGATGTCAAAACTAAAGGTGAAAATGAGGTTGTTGTATCTTGTATAACAATAATATAATTTGAAGAAGTTGAAATTTTTATTGATATAGATGTTGATGTAGTTTCAAATTTGGATGTTAGTGAAGTAAATTATGAAAATGATGGAATGGGTAACATGCAGAATGTTGATAAATATGATAAATTTTTCAAGTGTGAAGACACCAAAGAAGCATTTGTGCAAGAAGAGTCCTTGAAGGACACGCCCATGAAGATATTTAAATCATGTATTGAATTTGATGATTGTGGACATGTAGGTACAATGAATGTAGAAGACAACACTAAAGATGTTGTAGATACTAGCAGTTTGTTCTTTGAATATTCCAATGATGTCTGTTGTTGATGACAACGATAAAGAAGTTGCCAATGAAGAAGCTAGTATTTGTGAAATTTCCTATGGAGAAGTAATGGTCAATGGTGATCATGATGATAGAATGCATACTTCCATATCAGAAGTATGTGAAGCAACATCAAAAGCTAATAAAGATAAAGTGCACTGTGCTGAAGTGCTTGAACCTATTTATTATTTTTTTGAAAATTTTGATGCTTTTAATTTCGTTGAAGAATTTGATAAGATTGTTGAAGAATGCACAGAAGTTGCAATGAATGAAATAGATAAAGTACAAGGAAAAGGAATCTATAATGATGTTGGAAATGTTGATGATTTGGTGATTGCAGAAGCAATGATAGAAAAAGAGTTGCATAAAGATAACACTCAAAATGTTGTATGTTTTGCTATAAACAGAGCAACTGAAATAAGGAATGATGCTTTTGATGAACAATCAAAATTTTTGGAAGAATGGCTTGAAAATCCAAGATATGATGATGAAGATGATAGTCTTGTTCTAGAAGAAGAAATGAGGAAAATTGATTACCTTGTTGTAGCAACTGGCCATATTTGAATTACGAGATAGTGACAACTCTCACAGAAGAACAAAATGAAAAGAACCAATATGGTTCACATTATGATAATTTATATAATGTTGACAAAATGTTTGAATGTGCAGGTGAGAAACCAATCGAAGATGAAGAAGAATCCACTGAATATGATATTGGAAATGATGATTTTGATTTGAAAGAAGAAAATTGCACCAAAGATGAATTGGTTCAAGAATCAGTTGATAAGATATTCATGTCACGGAGTCCTAAAGAAATTTGGCATTATTATCAATTAATGTGTCTATAGAATGACATTGAATTAATTACTTGGTGAATTGAAAGACATCTTGTGGGATCTTTGTATGCCAACGTTACAATACTTAGAAGAAAAGATTTGGATTGAATTCCTTGGCATAAAAGACATTGAAAATTTGAATGATGATAAGCAAATTGAAGAATGTTTTGCAGTTGAATTTGATCATAATGGAGTTTTGGAATCAAAGAAAACATTGAATGTAAAGAAGAAAGTGAAGATGAAGAATCAAAAGTATTTTTGGTATAAAGTTGATTACCTTCTTTTACCACCTAAGTTGTACTTAGTGGTTTTTCATCAAGTGATCCTAGTGAACTGGACAAAGATGATTTGTTCAGACTTCAAAAGACCTTCAGAAGTGCTTGTTGTACTATATCACATGTTCAAACCCCATAGGGGAGTTGTAATAAAATGTTCTAGCATGATAATGTCTGTAAAAGAATCAGTCTCTTAGACTTTATTTTTCAATCCGATCAGCCCAAGGTGTTTTTTCCCTTAGTTATTATTGGTTTTGAATAAACGACTGATAATTTCTAAGTTTTTCACTTAATACCTCCAAAGTTGGGGTGGTCAGCTTGGAATTTAGGCCTATTGATGTTATTAGAGTCTATGTGTCAATGTATAAACATGCTAGGCATTATGGTCAATTCATATGAACATGTCTAAGTCCCCATAGGCTTTTTTTTTAATTATTTAATTTTTAAAGTTTTTATAAGTTTTAATTTTTCCAAAACTTAAAATATTTTTTAATAGTCTTAATGGAAAAAATGGTTTTGTAATAAAAGTGGGATCGAAAATCAGTTTCAATCATGGGGGTGCTCATTTTCAAACTCAGAGCATTATGCAAACCCATAAACCCACTTTTCCTATGTTTTGAGTGATTTTCCCATCACTTAGGTCAGAAAAACCAAAATTCAAATATTGATTATTTTAATTGATAAATTAATTAAATAATGGAGAAAACCTCAAATCCTAAATCAGTGGGATTTGCTCCAATTTGACTGAAATCAGTCTCATCGGCTTGAGATTGACTGGAGCTGACCATTCCTTGATAGAAGGAGGTGATCTGGGATAAACTGGGAGTGCACCACAGCATGCAATATTGGGAATTGTGCCCTCTCTTTATCCTCCACACATGTGGGCCGATCTGGATGAGTTTTGGTGGATGTTTTAGTTAACAGGTTGAGGTGTCAGTCCAATCAGCTCTTTGATTGAATGTTGCACTCAGTGAGATGCAGATCAAACTTAGTGAGACTCAGATCAAGCTTAGATTGACTCCACATACAGTTGTAGTCTCTCTCTCCTTGGGAATTGCACCCCCACTAGGCTAGATTTCTAGTTTTTGTTATAAATAAAGCTTGGTTTTCCTCTTCCAGGCTAGTTAGAGCTGGATTGAAGAGCTGTTATTATTTTATTGTTTACTATTTTGGAATAAAGGAAGATTTGGAGGAAAAATATATGGTGTAATTCTTTTCATGTGTGGATGATTATTGTCAAGGGCTTATGAGGTATAATCTGTATTATTGATCTTTGATTTTGCTGGTTAATTGTTGACCTTGAAGGAGAGCTCCCTCCTGATGGCATAAGAGATCATTCTAGTTTGATTTAAGCTCTTATTGTTCACTTGTTTCAAATTTCTTGGAGTTGCATGTATTTTAAGTTTAATTGCATTCTTTCTAATGGTCTCTTTCCAACAACACCTATGTTTTAACCATATGTTTGTGCAAGGATTTCCAAGTTGCAGGTGATCTCACTTGTAGAAGCGGTTGAGCTAGTTTGCATCTTCCTCATATTCAATATATTTTAGAGTACATAGTCCATCGGTGTTCAACCAAAGCAGACTCCGAATCCCAACATTCACAAGCTTCGAACACTCTTTGTATCTCTTCCTCCTTCTAAAAATAAAAATTTTACCTAGTTACTTTGTTTAGAAGCCTTGATATTATTTATATCTGTTATCTTAAAGTAAAACTTAACATATATCTATTTTCTCAAGGCTGATAATCTAGATCTTTCTCCTTAAAAGTTTCATAATCATTTTAGATCTAGTTTTAGGGAAATCATCCTTTGTGCATGGCACTTTAAAGAGAATCCGTAGTTTGCATGCATTAAATTTTTGTTCTATATTTTAAAAGATAAAATACAGCAATCAGTGCACATATTATTGGCTTCCCAAACAGCAATCCAAGATCCCAAGGAAATCTTGCTTTCCTTGGTTCATTTTCTACCATTTTTTACTAGTTTTAACTTAGCTTTTTGTTGGTTTAAAGTAGGCTGACCCAAAGGTACGTTCAAAGTGATTTTTGGCATATTTAATTTTAATAAACTCACTATTTTTATGAGGTATAACAGAAAGAGGAGAAGCTTATGTTCGAAAGTGACTTTCAGGCCATCCGAATCCCCCATGGGTTTCCCATTTTGACAGTAATATTTAATTTTGGCACTTTGTAAGATCTTGGTTTCATTATGTATAAGAACCAATAGGAATCATATAATTTTTCTGATATTGTAACCGCTGATAGTAAAAAATTTCTCCGAATGGGCTCTTTCGAGCCCATTCCCCATCCCCCCTGGGGAGATTCATGTCCTTTTTCTGTTTTTTGCATTTTCTTATTTTTTCGCTTTAGATTAGTTTCATTTATGCATAATAATATACTTTTATTAATTTTATCATATATTCCATATTGCAGTATCAAATTAACTTTAATACTTACCCCACGACTTCTCAATTGACCCGAAAGAAGAAAGAGATGTGCGGTAGGACTAATAAGAAAACCCGTGGTTTGCTTCTTTTTTTGCTGCTTGTCATTAATTTATGCAAATAATATTTATAAAATCAATTCTCTCCTTGATTCCTCGATTGAGGTCCACTTGGACTGTGAGAGGTTCTTGGAGGGTTTTTCTTTCTAAAAGCACATCCTTTAAAATTTACTAAAATTTATAAAGACTCTGGTGTGTATGTTCTGTGCTTGGCTGTGGTTCATCCGATCAGTCAAGCTGCATCAAAAGAAATGTGAGTGACTAGATTAATTAGGATTCACCTTCCCCAATTAACCATCATCAGGAGAAAATCCAACGCCTCAATCAAATCGTAAATAGTGGAAAAATACCTAAAGGAAGTGGGAACTCCTGCACAGTGACCTCAGGGCACCGATCTCTATTACACCCTCGGGTGTATTATGAACACAGTCACAGAGAATCCATTAAGCCCACACATTCCTTCCGGGTAGCTGTGAAGGTTCATTTTTGGACATACTCCAAGTACCCCTCGGGTATATCTGGAGTCCGCCGTCGCCTAGTTTAATCCACTCATTTTTCACATTAACTTAAAACATACCAAGAGACAATTGCACAACTTTCATTCCAAGCACATGTAAGTACCATTTAATTATTTTATGACTCCATTTCAAGGCATTGGTTATTTGTTTAACTCTTTCGATATATATACTGTGTGTCAGCATTGTGCTTACTTGTGCTCATTTTTTCATCTTGTCATCTATGGTTATTAATGGTTAATTGCAAACTCTTAAACAACTTATTCAATTTAACACCATCACACTAAAGTAATTTTCCTTAGTAACTTAATAGGGTCTACCCACCTTGGCTTCGTTAGGAGTTTATCCTAAACAGAGGAGTCAAGAACAAGCTCACAGCCTTAACTCAAGGCTTGCCCCCAAGGACACACCAAGTGGCTTGAAGATTTCTGTGACGTCCCCCCTAGATGTGTGAAAGGATGCAACACTTTTTGTCACCATTGCCGGGGATATATGCTTTTATTCCTGGAGTACGAATTTTGTTTTATTCCTTTTTGTTTTTGCTTTGTTTGATGAATGCTTAGAGTAGATCTTTAATTTGCATCTGGCGACTCCACTGATTTTTTTCAGTTTTTATTTTTACGAAGAAAAGAAAAAAATAATTTTTGTGAAAGATTTATAAATGCTTATTTTTCTTTTTCACATGGCGACTCCATTGAAGGGATAAAACCCTGCTTTCTCATAATTTTGTTGAGACTTGTGTGTGTAGATGAGCTCATATGACATAGTAAAACTTTAAATGCTCATTCTTTGGCTGCTCCAGTTCAGTACATAATACATGGTTGATATATGCTACTGATAAGACATTATGGATGATGAATATTATGTTTCTCTAATTTCTAGTGCATATCCTCCCGTCGATTTCTCAGGCATCCTGGGTTTTCCTAACTATGAACCATATCTCCAGAATGAAAGATATTCTCGGCTCCAATTTTTTTGGGAAATGATGATTCAATTGTCATTCACATCATATCGTTTCTTTCATTTGTGAAGAAACTAAACATACTTCATAGGGATAATATCATGTGAATTTTTGCTCATTCTTTGAAAAAAAAGGCATAGATATGGTTTTGTGATCTTCCTTATAAATGCATTACCTCCCCTGAAGACTTATGTGCTATGTTTTTTGAGAGGTGGCATAATGGCGAGGGATTTATGGTAACTATTGTAGAAAGGGCCCTCACCTACCTAAATGACCTAGAGGATTCCATGACTTCCATTATGGATGAGCACACTTGGGATGATCATATCGAAGAAATTCCTTGTGTTGTCATAGACAACATCGAATGTGTGGAAGTCCCTCGAATTTATTTAAGAAAGAAAGAAATTAAGTGGATTTTTAAAGAAAATAAGGTATCTCTCAATACACAGAAAGATTCTGAAGATGGGAACATCCATGACAATCACATTGAAGAGCTTCACAAGGAACCCATGATTGAACACATTGTTGAAGACTCTCCTCATGACACCACAACTGAAAACATTGACAATTTGAGGTATTCTCAAGTTTGTTGCAATGCTAATATTTTTCCAGAAATCTCTCATGAGGAAACCATTACAGAGATCGACACTTATGAAGAAATTTATGATGTGTATGATGACACTCCCCTATGTTCATCACTTATGGATGAAGTTTTGGAAATTTTAACTTCTCATAATATATTTGAAACCAAAAATTTGAAGAATGATTATTATGAACATGAGAAGGGTAGTTATATCTTAGGATGTGATACCAACAAGAAAGACTCTCTCATATCCAACATAGATGGGAGTGATGACTATTGGAAGTTCATAAATAATACAACTTGTGAAAATATTATTGAGAATCCCATCCATGATATGTCCATCAAGGGGAGTGTGGGTACCTGGGAAAATCTTAGTATGGAAGAAGAGCACTCAAAATTTTCACATGATCATTCAGAGTATCATGCAGAGCCGCAAAAAGTCAACAGTAATGAATACATTGATAAGCAGTGTTGTGAAAAGTTAGATGTGATGTAGTCATTGGAATATCAGTCTCAACCATCTTTTTCGCATGTAGAGGTTACTTATGATTTGGAGAATCTTGGGGCTTATGCAACGAGCTATCATTTGATAAGCCCTGATGATAAGTATGCTGATGTAGTTAGTTTGCCTCATCATTCATATTTGTACATCAACACTATCCATTCATGGATAGAAGCATCCTGCGCAATCACCTACCAGTTTGAGAAGAAGTTTGATGACATTATTCATGCCTATGATCTCCCATCCAACTCGCCCATTCTCGATCATCACACAGGTTTGCATTTTCTAAATAAAGTATCCTTACTTTGGCTAGTAACCAAAGACTAGGAAAAAAAAATTTATGTTAATAAAATGCTTAGGCAGTTATTGTTAGAATAATCAACCCATAGTTTGCCCACTTAGACATTAATTCATTTATTTTTGTCTTATTTGTCTAGTTCATGTGTCCCACCTTGTGCAAGTTGCTAATTGCCTATCCATAGAGGTCAAAATTGCCATATATGACTCATGTAGCGCTTGGGAAAGCCTTAGGAATCAAATCTTATTTATTCCTGGCCTCCTAAGAACCTATCTGTTTTTTCTGCTTTATTGCCTGTTTTTTCAGTGTTTTAAGGCACATGGGAAAGCTAGACTAGGTGAGGTGAACTTGTTTTTTGTCCTACACATCCTCCTCTCTTTTCTCCATGTAAAAGCATGTATGAGCTGCCATTCCACCACTCTTTATCTTGCCTATGCCTTTTTTCCAATTCGTGAGCTCCATGACAGATTTGGGATCCAACTTTTACACCTATGGGGGATTTGCTTATTTTTGGTAAGCCTGCTTTATGCTAGATTTGGATGCTTCCTCATGAATTAAATTTATTCATGTATTCTATTTATTCAGAAACCTGTGATATTAAAAGGTTGGCTATTGTACACTTAGTTAATATAATTTTGTGTTACAGCTCCATATTCAGTCTCCATTGTTAGCAATTTTGCATGATCAATTGATAATTGTTGTGGGTAAAATTAATCTATTGCTGGCCTGAATTTCTACATGGTATCAGATCCATTGTAGGTTGTTACTCTCCTTCAAAAATTGTTTTGCAGGTTCGACATCAAGACTGGGAGCCTTCTACTGACAGCCGGGACATATTTTCTAAAGCTATGGATTCACAAAAAACTATCTTGAATCCTTTCAACTATTTTGAATGGAAAGCAGAGATGGAGATCTTGTTGAGAGCAAAAGGCCTCTACAGGGTGACTATGGCTACAAAAGCAGAGCCCAATGCTGCTGCAGAGAAGATCAAATGGCACAATCAGAGAGATGAGGCCTATGGCCTCCTATGTCTCAGTATTTCCCGAGACCTCCTTTTCCATCTCGATGGATTAACTTCACTGGATCAAGTATGGGAGAAGCTTTCTGATATTTTTGGAAAGACAGATGAGATGAGGGGACATCAGATCAAGAATGAGCTGATTTCTTTGAGTCCTAGTAGCTTTGAATCCTTGCAGCTATATTTCTCCAAGTTCAAAGCAATAGTTTTGCAGCTGAAGCAGTGTGCTATTGAAAAGAAAGATGATCAGCTCGTATTGGCCATCCTCTCAAAGCTAGGACCTAACTACTCAGTCTTTTTTTCGACCTTATATGCCACAAAACTCACAGCTCGAACCTAGAAGATGCCTAGCCTTGCAGATTTCATGGAATCTCTCACACAAGAACAAGACAAGCTGGTGATGATGGGCACCATCAAACCATCCAAAGATCAAGCTTTGATTGCTGGAGATTCGAGGGTGGATTCAAAAAGCAAAAATAAATCTAAAAATCCACCTAAGCAAAAGGGAGACAAGAAGCAGTCTCCAGAGGATCAACAAGGTCCCAAGAAAAATACCCAGAAGAAGAAAAACAAAGGTGAAATGAACAAGTGCTCATACTGTTTGAAGGGAAATCACACTGAAAGCTCTTGAATGAAAAAGCAGATTGATATGCTGACCCAACTCCTGGAGAAGAATGGCATCTCCCTTCCAGAAAGCTCAAAGAAGAGAGAAGGAGGATCAAGTTCAGATGACAGAGAGAGAGTTCATGCATTGGTTGTTGGCACATCAAGCTCACCCAGTTTTATCATTGATTCTGGAGCTTCAAGACACATGGTTTCGACCAAGGAGGCCTTCTCCTCACTGGACAAGTTGAAAGGACCATCTATTGTACTGGGAGATGACTCTCTCACTGAAAGTATGGGAAAAGGAAGGATAGATCTTGATCATGGTAAGTTCAGCAATGTGCTATATGTGCATGGTCTCGCCTCCAACCTCCTGTCAGTGTACCAGATGACCCACACTGGGTCTCCTAAGAAGGTCATATTCTCCCCCAATGAAGTTGAGATCACAGAGATTTCAACTGGTAGAGTCATTGCAAAAGGAGTTGCGAATCATGCTCAAAAGGTATACATGTTCTCACACTTCCTACCTTAATCAAACCCCTCTTCTCTTCTCATTCATGCTAATGAAGCTAGCAAGCTGTGGCATGAAATATTTGGCCATCTAAATTACAAGTATCTGTCTGATCTTAGTGAGAAATAAATGGTCATAGGGTTTCCCAAGATAAAATTTTCCAAAGGAGTCTGCCAAGGTTGTATCCTAGGAAAACACCCAGAGCACAAATTTGAGAAAGCTAGTCATGAGAGAACCTCTGCACCCCTCGAGCTGATTCACAGTGATGTTGCTAGCCCATTCCCTCATATGTCCATGAGTCAGGCCAAATATGCATTGACCTTTATTGATGATTTTTCCAGGTATTGTTGGGTTCACTTCATGAAACACAAGTCTGAAGTTTTTGGCCTATTCAAAGTCTTTAAGGCTCTGGTTGAAAACCAGTGTGGAAGGAAACTCAAGGTCCTCAGATCTGACAATGATAGTGAGTATGTCAATTCTGATTTTATTAACTATTGTGTAGATGTAGGTATTCAGATGCAGCATTCTATCCCTTACACACCACAGCAAAATGGTGTTGCTGAGAGGAAAAACAGATCACTGAAGGAGATGGAAACATGCATGATGGAGGCCAAAACTTTGCCACCAAAGTACTGGGCCGAAGCTATCAACTGTGCAGCCTATATCTAGAATAGGGTACCTCACAAACAGCTTGATTTCATGAATCCCTTCGAAGCATGGAGTGGGCACAAGCCATATGTGACCCATTTAATGATTTTTGGCTCAAAGGATTGGGCTAGAATCCCAACAGAGAAGAGAAAGGATTTGCAGCCCCAAAGCCAAGAGTGTCCTTTTGTTGGATACTCTGAAGATTCAAAAGGGTACAAGTTGATAAATTTGAGCACAAACAAAGCCTTCATTGAAAGGTGTGTTCAGTTTGAAGAAGAACCCCTTGCAGAAGTGGAAGTTGGTGAAGCCTCTTCACCACCTGAACCTCAAGAAGTAAGTAAAGAGTTTGTTGAACATGCTGATTATGATTTGTATGATGGAGATGAGTTTATTGCAGAACCAAACATCCCCACAAGGCCTAAATGGGCAGCAAAGACACTACATGCAGCAGGAGAGCTAGCTGGGGATCCCAATGACCCAAGGAGGACTAGATCTCAATTTGAGAGTGGTCTGTTCATGAAGGATCCTATGTTTGCTGAAAAATGATATTTGATGGTGGATTCTGATCCTAAAACATATGAAGAAGCAGTAGGATATCCAAGATGGAAAACAGCCATGAAGGAGGAGTTCATCTCACTCCAGAAGAGCAACACATGGGAGCTAGTGGATCTTCCTCCAGGAAGAAAGTTAGTCCAGTGTAAGTGGGTTTATAAGACCAATTTTGATGCTGATGGTTCACCACTGAAGTACAAGGATATATTGGTAGCTAAAGGATACTCATAGGTTCATGTAATCGATTACAATGAGACCTTTGCCCCAGTAGCAAAGATGGATTCCATCAGGCTAGCTCTAGCCATTGCAGCCTCAAGGCAATGGGAGGTACATCACATGGATGTAAAGTGTGCCTTCCTGAATGGAGATCTCATTGAGGATATATATATATATATATGCATCAGCCCCAAGGATTTTCTACTAACCCTTCTCTTGTGTGTAGGTTGAGAAAGTCATTGTATGGGCTAAAGCAAGCCCCTAGGGCTTGGTATGCCAAGATAGATAGCTTCTTGCTATCTCTGAATTTTGTTCGGTGCAAATCAGATCCAAATGTCTATTTGAAGTCTGTTAATGGTTCATTAATGATTATTTTGTTATATGTTGATGACCTCCTCATTACAGGAAGCTCACAGGCTGGGATTGCTTCCCTAAAAGGAGCTATGAACCAAGCCTTCTCCATGACAGATTTGGGGCTCTTAAGTCAATTTCTGGGGCTTGAGATTGCTCAAACCAAAGCTGGAATAAAGGTGCACCAGTCCAAGTATGCCTTGGATTTGCTGATCAAATTCAGAATGCAAGACTGCAAAGCAAGCAAAACTCCTTTCCTTTCACGAGTGAAGCTAGAGGAAGATGATTCTCCACCGATGGTAAACAATACACTGTATAGGAAATTGATTGGATGTTTATTGTATCTGACACATAATCAACCTGATATTTGTTATGCAGTAAGTGTGGCTTCTAGATTCATGGATCAGCCTCATGAGATCCATTGGAAAGCAGCCAAAAGGATCCTTAACTTTTTTTAGGGAACAAGGACACATGGGATCCTCTATAAGGCAAAATCTGATCTTGATTTGATTGGATTTATTGACAGTGATTGGGAAGGTGATAGCATAGATATAAATTCCACTTCAGGATATGTGTTCATGCTTACAGAAGGTCCAATCAGCTGGTCAAGTAAGAAATAGAGTGCCATTGCACTCTCATCTACAGAAGCTGAGTACAGAGGAGTTGTTAATGCAGCAACTCAGTGTTTATGGTTGCAGGGTTTACTTGGAGAGTGTGGTTTCAAACCTGAGTACTCAACTAACATCTACTATGATAACCAGAGTACCATTTGAATCTACAAATATCCAGTTCAGAAGCAGAGAACCAGACACATTGAGATTCACATGCACTACATCAGAGAGCTTGTGCATGATGGCACCATTCACCTACTTTTATGTTCATCTTCATAACAAGTAGCTGATATCTTCACCAAAGGATTTTGTGAGAAGACCTTCAAAAATCTCAAATCACTACTGGGGATTGTTGATCATGCTGTAAAGGAATGAGTGGAAACAAGATTCTACAAATTTGTTTTATAGTCCATGTTTAAGGGAGGATTTTCCCAAGTTGGTTTTGCCTCTTTCCTTGTTTATTTGGACATGCAGTATGTAAAGGGTGACTAAGCCTTGTTGCTAGGCCCTATATTTTTGATTTATTACTCATAAATTCAGGCTTAAGGGGGGGTTTTAGAATAATCAACCCATAGTTTACCCACTTAGACATTAATTCATTACTTGCCTATCCATAGAGGTCAAACTTGCCATATCTGACTCATGTAGCACTTGGGAAAGCCTTAGGAATCAAATCTGCTTTATTCCTGGCCTCCTAGGCACCTATCTGCTTTTTCTGCTTTATTGCCTGCATTTTCAGTGTTTTAAGGCACATGGGAAAGCTAGACTAGGTGAGGTGAACTTGTTTTTTGTCCTACACATCCTTCTCTCTTTTCTCCATGCAAAAGCATGTATGAGCTACCATTCCACCACTCTTTAGCTTTCCTATGCCTTTTTGCCAATTCGTGAGCTCCATGAAAGATTTGGGATCCAGCTTTTACACCTATGGGGGATTTGCTTATTTTTGGTAAGCCTGCTTTATGCTAGATTTGGATGCTTCCTCATGCATTCAATTTCTTCATGTATTCTATTTATTCAGCAGCCTATGATATTACAGGGTTGGCTATTGTACACTCAGTTAATATAATTTTGTGTTACAGCTCCATATTCAGTCTCCATTGTTAGCAATTTTGCATGATCAATTGATAATTGTTGTGGGTAAAATTAATCTATTACTGGCCTGAATTTCTACAGTTATATTGGATTTTTTATTACACTTAACCTTTTTGTATATCATGCTTAGAGTAGGAAAATAAGCTCCTTGAAAGAGAGCATGTACTTTCTTCATTTATGTTTTGTACTTAGCTATAACAAAACTTTTCTTTCATTAGTTAGGTACATTTATTTTGTTTAAATAAATCGTCTTAATGGTTCATTTGGATTTTATATAAATCTTGTACTACTAAGGTTTTCTTGTCAATTTGAGATGTTTTTACAAGGTATATAAACTAGAAATTATAGTGTTCTTTTATCCTCTCCTTACCCTAGGACCAGATCGAGCACATGTCCCACAATTGGAGCCAAATGTTACCACATAAGTTGTACTTAGTGGTTTTTCATCAAGTGAGCCTAGTGAACCAGACAAATATGATTTGTTCAGACTTCAGAAGACCTTCGAAAGTGCTTCTAGGAAGTGCTTGTTGTACTATATCACATGTTCATACCCCATAGGGGAGTTGTAATAAAATATTCTAGCATGATAATCTCTGTAAAATATTTGGTCTCTTAGACTTTATTTGTCAATCCAATCAGCCCAGGGTGTTTTTTCCCTTGGTTATTTTTGGTTGTTGAATAAACGACTGATAATTTCTGAATTTTTCACTCAATACCTCCAAGTTGGGGTGGTTGGCTTGGAATTTAGGCCTATTGAGGTTATTAGACTCTATGTGTCAATGTATAAACATGCTAGGCATTATGTTCAAGTCATATGAACATGTCTAAGTCTCCCTAGGTTTTAATTTTTTAAGTTTTTTTTTTAAGTATTAAATTTTTCCAAAACATAGGCTATTTTTTAATAGTCTAAATGGAAAAATTGGTTTTGTAATAGTATTAGGCTCATAAATCACTTTTAGTCATGGGGGTGCTCATTTTCAAACTCAGAGCACCATGTAAACCCATAAATTCACTTTTCCTAAGTTTTGAGTGATTTTCCCATCACTTAGGTCAGAAAACCCAAAAAATCAAATATTGATTATATTAATTGATAAATTAATTAAATAATGGAGAAAACCCCAAATCCTAAATTAGTGGCATTTGCTTCGATTTGAATGAAATCTGTCTCATCAGCTTGATATTGAATGGAGCTTGTTGCCACCTTTCACACACCTGGGGGGAACGTGGAAGAAATCTTCAAGCCACTCGATGTGTCCTTGGGGCAAGTCTCAAGTCAAGGCTATCACCTTGTTCTTGACTCCTCCGTTTAGGCTCAACTACTAAGGAAGCCAAAGGGGGTAGACCCTATTAAGTTACTAAGGAAAAATTATTTAGTATGGTGATGTTAAACTGAATGACTTACTTAGGAGTTTGAACTTTAACCATAAACAACCATAAGTGAAAAGATAAAATATGAGCACACGAAAGCACAATGCTGAGACACAATATATATATATATATATATATATATATATATATATATATATA
>LPNX011118298.1:7988-28956 GCA_001517045.1 Pseudotsuga menziesii
AACGACAATAGACTCCGATCTATGTGCTCGAGCATCGGTGCCGTTGATTCCCGTTGCCACAAGACTTGCATTTCTCACTAAATATGTAATTTGTTCTTGTTCTTCTGAGGATTCATCAACTAATGCAGAAGTGCCAACAGTAAGATCGCTCCTTGATCTGGGCAGAAATTGAAATTGTGTGTATAAATCGTCTTCTGCGCCTGTGCGCGGCGAAGAAATCCCATAAAGGAAATTCTCTTTAGCTATGGCGGCAGGGGTATTGCAGGGAGTTCTAACATGGGGAGAATTAATATCAGAATTAAGCGGGCCATCAGGTCTGCTAATTCCAGTCGCAAGATTTGTGACGTTAAGAAGTAGTCTCCAACGGCGGTAATTGGAATTTGAAAGAAGAGGCTGTGTCTCTTCCATCAGAAAATCGAAGGATAGTATAGAGCCGAACAATAATTATGGTACAGACATTGCAGGTTTCATTGCCTTGTGACCTTGTCTTGAGTCTCACCAAACAGTCAGTCAGTCTCAAAGTAGTTAAGATTCCACGGGCATGTTTGCAATCTCACTCTCTCGCTTTCAAAATTCACGGATTCTCTAGCTCTCGCTTTCAAAAAAAAATCATTTTTCAAAGTTAATTTTGTAATTTTATTGATAAGAAAGTTTTTAATATTGATATAGAACTCAATTAACTATTGTGTAAAATACAAATTTAATATATGTTATTAATAATTCTTGTCCTCCAAAATAAAAACATCATATATTTAGAAATGTAAGTTAATGTTTATACTAACATATATAAACTGACGATTCTTGTCCTGCACAAACTGTTAATAATGTAAAGTATTACTTTTGCATGCTTTGAAATCAAAGCACTTTTTAATATGTCAAACAAGTTTAACATACATGAAGTATAAGGTTTGAAATTGTTTATATTATGAAATAAATATATAAATTACGACAGCAACCAATTCGTCATTACGTTAAAAGATACCTAAATTAAGGTGCATGGCCCATGGCAGTCGGCCTTTCAAGTTTTCTCCTGGCCCACTGCATTTATATTCTTCAAACAAAACCGTCCTGTGTACAAAGCTTCATGCTTGAAATGGGAAATATTCAAAAGCATTTGACAGATGAGAATTGATTTAAGAATAATATAATTTACCTTCTGCGTGAGGACTTATAATGTTGTTGAAGTGACAAAACGCATATACTGTTGTGGCATAAGGACCCCATGCGTGCCCCAGATACATCAGGATTCCAATGACGAAGACCATTAACAATGGCTGCAGACATGCCAATGTTAGTAGATCAACTCATTGTCAATTGGTTAATCTAGTGATTCTTAATTTTCCAAACAAATTACCACTTCAATTTAATTTTTCCTCGTCCATTTCGTCTGAATTTCAATAAAAAAACACATTTCAAATTATAATGAGTTTCAATGTATTTGGTGGAAAGAAATCTTCATAAATACCATTACTTAGCTTCACCGAATTGTTCAAATTGGTGAGTAGCCCCTTCTTCAAACTTACCTTATATTGCATATAAAATCACACTATACATTTAGCAATATCTTTATGCAGGTAAGGTTACAGGAAACACTTTGAGAAAGGCCTTGTTGAGCGATAACAATAAATGTAAGTTTTTTTAATTTTTAAAATATTAGAGACCAAATCATGGAAAAATACAAATTCTACTGCATGCTTCTGAATAGGAGTTTGAACTTTGGTGTAAAGCATTTACCACAAACTTTAGACTATGATTTTTAAACAATGACAATTACAAGAAGTAACAAGCAATGCAACAACCTATAAACAACAAGTAAACTCACATAGAAATATAAGTACCATGGCAACAAGTAATACATTGTTTCAAGTTTGAATGTTTCATAATTTCTTTAACTTTTAGCTTTGAACTATATACAATATCACAATAAAATATTTCTAAGAGGCAGGTATAAGCAGCCTTGCTGCTATTTCACTTGTTTATATTTACCTCCTTATACTTGTCTCTAACAGGTTTTAAAGAATAAATTTTTGGATGTATTTTTTTTTGTTAATAAGATGGATCATTTTTTATTACGTCTTAAACCATATTTGAATATTTACATAATATTGACTCATAAAACATGGAGTCGACCAATGGTCTTGCAGCCAAAATGAAAGACAAACAAAATAGACCATATAGTATGTCTCGAGAGGGTGAAGGCTGCCCAGTCTTTGAACTGTGGCAGCCTCATTCTTCTAGCAACTAAAAATAGTACGGTAAGCATAGACATAAAACCCATAGGAAGATAAGCACAAAAAACAAGAAAAGGACCCAGAGCGAGGTAGAGGCTAGGGCCTCATGTTGGATTCTGCCTCCCCCATATCAGCATTGTTGGCACCCCCGCCTGCATTGTTGGCTCCCCCGGCTGCATTGGTGGCTCCGTCATCCCCATTGTTCCTTTTCCCATGTTGAAAAGGAGGCTCATCCAAATGTAGCAGGATCTTCATGTGAACCAGGTCGCTTTCGGCATCCTCCTTGAAAGTGTCAACCGTGATTTTAACCAGTTCAACGAAGCTCTCCCTCTTGTTCTTGGAATGCGAGAGGATGAACTTGAGGTGCCAGTAGTTGGATAGGACCACCTCACGACCAAGCTTCAACCAAAATTCCCCAAAAATCTCATTTTCCATCACAACAATGGACTGGCAGATGTGCTCCGACGTCTCATAGTTGAACAAGTATTCCCATTCCTCCTCCTCATTACCACCTCACGGAGCTGCCATACCGATTGCACAGATTGGAACTCTAGTGGAGTGATGACGCCTGCGCAAGCACTTGCGCTTCCAGCCTCTACCTTTCGTGATGCTTCTCACCTTGGAGTAGCATAAGCCCGTGCGATAATGATTCTCCCAGACCAACTGCAAAATAATTAGTGCCATCGTCTCCCGATGTTCCTTTCTCAAATAGATGGTAGGCTTCCAACACAGTACCCCTCCTATGTAGAACTAGGTACACCTCATCATGGTCGAGGGATGGCCTGAGGTCCTGCCTTGCATAGAGTTCACCACCTTTGAAGCGTTGTCGAGATCCATGGCCTGTAACAAAATCGCTTATCCGTAAAACTCCCCATGCGAGACGGTATGCCTACCGTGCATTTTATTGCACCTACACTCACCGATGCCTACACCAGTTATCTTATGCATGTGGTTAGGCATGGAAAGGGTCTACACATCTCCCCTCATGCATTTGGCCGCTATCATGTTAACCCTTTGTCAATTGTTAACCACCTGCATCCCGGTTAAATTTTTTGGATGTATTGAATGGATGTTTTTACTAGTTTTTTTTTAATAGAATAACTATTTATATCTACCTCCTTATACCTGTCTCTATAAGGTATATAACAATTAGTTTCTAGTCAAACTAATTTGACTTTAAAACAATGTTGTTTGCAATTACAATGTTTTGTAAAGTTTTATTAATATTTATATTAAACATTTTTTTAAAAATATAAATAATTTCCAATTTTTTTAAATTTTAAATTTTTTTTTTTTCTGTTTAAATCTTTGCGCCGAGAGGCGCTCTATAGCCCAGTATGAGGGAGATCTTGTAACGTTTGTTGAGATCTTGTAATGTTTGTACATATTATGTTGACCAACAATAATATTGCCGAGTATGGAAGAGATGTTGTAATGTTTGTTACTAACAAAATAATAAAAAATAAAAATTTTAATTTTCCATCAAAATAAATGTCAGCCACAAAAACAACCTAATATGGGGGAGATGTTGTAATGTTCCTAACTAACAAAACAATCAAAAATAAAAAAATTAATTATCCACCAAAAAAAATTCGGTGAGAAAAACAACACAATATGGGGGAGATGTTGTAATGTTCCTACCTAACAAACTAAAAAAAATTAAAAAATTGAATTATCCACAAAAGCAAATGTTGGCCTTGCACGTGGTTTTATAACCATGTGCAAGGACTCCTAAAAAACCCATGGTTTTATTGTACATGGTTTAGGAGGGCCTTGCAAATGGTTTTATAACCATGTGCAAGGCCTTCTAAACAACCCATGGTTTTATTGTACACGGTTTATGAGGGCCTTGCAAATGGTTTTAAGACTGTGTGCAAGGCCTCCTAAACAACCCATCGTTTTAGGAGAGCCTTGCACATGGTTTTAAAATCATGTATGGGGGATATGTTGTAATGTTCTTTCCTAACAAAATGAAAAATAACAAAAAAATATTATATATCGGCCATAAATAATATTAAATATTAATAATTTGAATCAAATCAATAGCTATATATAGGACACACCAAAGTTAATAGCTCCTTGAGTAGAATACTTAAAAGAGGTTTGCACCTTGAGATATTTGATCCCTCTCGGCGCTTGATAGAGCCTAGGATTTGGATCTATGTTGATTTAGTTGACAATTATTATTTATTTTAAATTAGATTTATGAAAAAATAAGATTAATTTAAAAATATCTACTTGTGTGTACATTAATATAAAATATCAAACCTTGTGATTTAAAAAAAAATTTAAACAACTAAAATACTATAAAATCTACACAAAACCATATTTTAATCATTTCACCCTATTTGTGTATGGTGTTCCTGCCCTCTTCGTCATACTTTTAATTAATTGTATCGTATGATATTTCATTCAAGTACTTATCCTTTCATCTTTTATTGCCATACTCTGACTTGCCACATTCAGAGTAGGAGATAGGAGATTCGTTGTCAGAAGCTTTTTTTACTATAAAAAAGTGTTTCTTGATATTCAATTTGAATTAAAGATGGCGTTAAATTTTTTAATACAGGTTTCTATACAAAATCCACAATTGGAAATAATTTAGACACCCACCTACTATATAACTGTTTACTCAAAAAACCAATTACAAAACCAACAAAGATCTTGAACTATCGATTTGTAACCAATAACTAGGAAACTAACAATACATAAAACAAAAACTACATAGAAAAGACTAAAAAAACAATAGCCGACCTTCATCAGTGATAATATAACATCTAAAAAGCAAAGAAATGCCCATTGGCTATCATCTCTTTGTCTATCAATTCTTCATAGTTGATATACCCTTCCTGACATCCCAAGGCCTTCTTAGAGAGCTTGTTTGCCTCTACTTTAAGTTCTCTAAATACATGTTGTAGAGAGAGGATTTGTAAAAGAAGCCATTAAGTCTTTAGTCTTTCTGCACCAGTTCCCCAATGAAATGACCTGTAATCTAGCTTTGTCAGAAGCCTAGTCGATGACTTTTTTAGATTCTCCAAAAACATCAATAGTAGTAATATTATTATTGGAGGCAAAAAACAGTAAGATAATAGTTTGGTGTGGGTGTTAGATCCACTGACCCCTTCCATCCACAGTTTGTATTTATGACTGGAGCTTACTCAGAGAATCATACCACATCCACACTTCCCTGAGATGAGGCACCTGTAATGAATAATTAATATTAAATTAAAAACACATAATTATTATTACTTATAATAAGGGTTATAACCCTTCAAAATTAATCACTCCAGCCTTATATAAGGTGAGCAATCATTGTAAACTAAATATCATTCGAAATATTATTCTATTCATTTTTATTCAATTCAAGTTATTCTTATTATCTCAAATTCTTCATAATATTTGGTATCAGAGCTGACACATGGTTTTAGAGGTAAAACCACACATGGTTTTCTTAAAAAGAGAAGAAAGCAAAAAAGAATCATAAAAGAAAAAAGTAAAAAAAAAAAGAAGTTAAAAAGAAAAACAAGAAAGAAAGAATTTGAACGAAGAAGGACAAAAAAAAAAAGTAAAACCACACATGGTTTATAAAACCACATGCGGGTTTTTCCAAAGTATGAGACATTATAATAAAAGTATAATAATATTATTATTTAATAACTAAATATATATATATACCATTTCTCCCTTATAAGTTAATTATTAATAATTAGCTTAAAATCCAAAGTACCACTCACCTCAATATAAATCAAAATTGGGTCAAATTACTCACCCCCACATCTCATAGCATTACAGCAGAGTTAAAATCCCAATTCAAGAAATTGGAAAAATATGTTCAATCCATCAAAGAAACCATTGCCAAGAATCAAGAGAGTCTAAGAGAAGAGATTAGAAATAATAATGTGACACTTAAGAAGGAGATTAAAGACGAAATTCTACCATATATGGTGACTGGGTTAAAAAAAAAATGGGCGATATCATGGAAATGATGGAAAATAAAAAGTCTAGTAACCGAAGCCAACACTGAATCAGTTTAGACCTGTTCGTCACCCCATCTTGCAAGTCTGAGTCACCACCATGCAATCAATCAAAAGACACCCAATACAAGTCTTTTATACTGTACCGATCGAGAGAAAAAAAAAATGAGTTGTCGAAGTACAATGAAAGTGACAACCAATGTGTTGCATGGTTAAATAAGTCTAAGGAATACTTTGATATATAAAATATTATGATGGATGAAGAAAAATTGAAGTATCCGTCAATGCACCAAGAAGGACACGCCTACAATTGGTACATATGGTGGAAAGGAGACAACTTTTCATACACGTGGAAATTGTTTAAAAGTGATTTTTTTAAATATTTCAACGAATCACCGAGGACAAATTCTTCTCAAAGCTTATTAGGTTACAACAGAAAGGAAGCGTTGAGGAATTTACCCGTCAATGGGAATCTCTTGCTATAAGAGTGTTTGTATTATTTGACAAACAATGACTTGAAACTTATTGAGGAGGACTAAGACTATATATACAAAAAGAGTTAAAGTTTCATGACATACCAAACGTCGAAGTGGCAAGACGTAAGGAAAAAGAAACCAAATCCAAATTTGACAGTTTCCAATAAAATAATGGAAATACATATGCAAGGAAGAACACCCTACCAATGATAGATATTGATAATAAAAAAATACATTCCACCACCTAGATGAGAGGACATAAAAAGTCTAGAATCTCAACAAATGAAAGAAGGGAAATGAAGATGATGTGGAGACAAGTGGGATCCTAGACATAAGTGTCGCTCAGGAGACAATTCAAAAAAACTATACATTTGTGAGGCAGAGGAAAATAGTGGATCAGAAAAAGACAAATCATAAAATGAAGAGGAATATACCCAAAATATTGTAACTGAATTCGATCACACAACCAAAATATTCCTGGCAGCCATGACTAGTATTGGCCAACCACAGACACTCATGCTAAAATGGCATATAAAAAATGAGAATGTTACAATACTAGTAGATACCGGGAGCACCCATAATTTCCTCAACATAAGGGTCGAAAGGAAACTCAAGTTATTCATGCACACAGTTCCATACATGAAGGTAATGGTCACTCATGACAAGAAAATTGAAAAAGATGGAAAATGACACAAGGTGAAACTTCAGATTCGGGAATTTAAGTTGGAATCAAAACTCTACACCTTACCGTTGGGAAGAGTAGATATTGTTCTAGGATTCCAATGGTTATGAGTGTTGGGAACCTAATCATCCAATCACCAAAAACACTTTATCAAGTTCAAATGGCAGGGAAGAAAGTATAAACTGTATAGTTTCCAACCGCTTGATACACAAGTAGTCTCATCTCAGCACATGGAAAAACTCATTTGAAAAGGAGCATTAGCTTATGTGATCCAGTGTCATCAAATGGAAGTTCAAGACGTAGAACAAGATGAGTCCCAAGAAGAATAAATCCAAGAATTACTCTAGAAATATGAAAAAGTATTTCAAAACCTACCCATGCTGTTACCACAAGAAAGAAGTATTGAGCACATAATTGAGGTTATACCAAGATCAAATCCTGTTAAGGTTAAATCATATAGATATCCACACCACCACAATATAGAAATAGAAAGAGTAGTCAAAGACCTACTTAAATGTGGTGTCATCACAAAGAGAAAAATTCCATATGTATCCCTGGTCGTGTTAGCACAAAAGAAGGATGGATCATTTAGGTTATGCGTCGATTATAGAGGATTAAACAAAATAACAGTAAAAAACAAGTTCCCAATCCCCTTCATCGGTGACATATTAGATGAACTTCATGACGCCAAATATTTTTCAAAACTTGACTTAAGATCATGTTACTACCAAATTAGGGTCATATTAGAAGACGTCACAAAGACTGCTTTTCAAACTCATGAAGGGCACTATGAATTCAAGGTAATGTCATTTGGGTTAACAAATGCCCCCACCACATTCCAAGCAACCATGAATGATCTATTTCAGCCATAACTTGGAAATTTTGTATTAGTTTTCTTTGGAGACATCCTAATATACAATAAGACCTAGAAGGAACACTTGAAGCACCTGGAACAAGTGTTATCCCTTCTAGAGGAAAACCAGTTCTATGCAAAAATATCGAAATGTACTTTTGGAAAGCAAGAAGTGTAGTATCTTGGTCATATTATCTCAAAGGAAGGAGTATTATCTCAAAGGAAGGAGTCAAGGTGGACCCAAAGAATATTCAAGTGATTAATGAATGGCCCCATCCAAGAAATGTTTCCAAGTTAAGAGGAATTTTAGGTTTAACAAGACACTATCGAAGATTCATTAAAAAAATTACGCTCGTTTAACGGCTCCGCTAACTAATATTCTTAAAAAGATTTATTTTCAATGTGATAATGAAGAAGGAAAATGTTTTGAGGCATTGAATCAAATTATACCTGCAACTCATGTCTTCGCAACATCCATTTTTTCAAAACCATTTGTGATTATCGAATGTGATGTGTTAGGGTTCGGAATAGGAGTTGTCTTAATGCAAGAAGGTCACCCAATCGCTTTTGAAAGAAGGAAGTTAAACAAAAGAAAATGCTTACACTCTACCTATAAGAAGGAATGATTGTTATCATGCATGCATTAACAAAGTGGCGACAATACCTATTGGGTAGCAAGTTCATAATCCATATAGATCATAACAGCTTGCAACACTTATTACAACAAAAAACACTAACGAATGAACACCAAAAGTGGATAGAAAAAAAGTCTACATTCCATATCGAAATATTACACAAAAAGGGGAAGGACAACGTAGTGGTGGATTCTCTATCAAGAAAAGACGAATAAGTACAAGTCTATGCCATATCAATGGTGGTTCCATAATTTTTTGACGAAATTCGAAATATGCCAAAAATCCATAGGTTTTATCCATAATTAACAACATTAATCAGTACCCAAAATTTGAATGAAAAAATGACCTCTTATGGTACAAGGGAAATATTTACTTAAGCTCCAACTCAAGTTTTAAAACTAAAGTGCTTAAATAGTCGCATGATTGTCCAACAACAAGACACGTAGGGCTTTTAAAAGCATATTATAACGCAAGGAAATTGTTTGTTTGGAAAGGTATGAATGCAGAAATTCAAAAGTATGTTGCGGAATGTGACATTTGTCAGAGAAATAAAAATGACAATATCTCAAGTCTCGGTCTACTCCGTCCATTACATACCCCAAATTAGAAATGGGAAGAAATTTCATTGGACTTCATTGAAGGGTTACCCATGTCATATGGGAAGGATAAAATATTGGTAGTATTAGATAGGTTAAAAAAATATGCACATTTTATCAAAGTAAGAAAAACTAACTCTTCCAAAGAAACAACTATTTTTTTTTGCAAAAATGTCTACAAGTTGCATGGTTCCCAAATGATTATTGTTAGTGGCAAAGATGCCAAGTTTAAAGGGAATTTCTGAAAATAATTCTGCAAACAAATAGAAACTTCACTTAACGTGAGCTCAACCTACCACCCACAAATGGATGGTCAAATAGAAATATTCAATAAATTTTTAGAAACATACCCACGTTGTTTCATAACAAACAAGCAAAATAAGTGGTTTCAATGGTTGCATTTGGATGAATTGTGGTATAATTATACTTATCATACATCATCCAAAATGACCCCATAACAATATCTCTAGGGATATGAACCTCCTAAATGGAAGGATCTCGTTACTAACCAAACAAAGGTTGCATTAGTAAATGACCATTTAGAGGATAATCAAAAGGTTGTTCAAATACTTAAAGAGAATATTAATGTCGCTAGAAATCGAATGAAACAACAATTAGATCAACATCATACAGTAAGAAAGTTTGAAGTTGGAGAGTGGTATGTGTAATACTGCAACCCTATAAGAAGTTATCACTTAAACAAGGAGGAAAGAACAAAAAAGATCTAATATTATATGGTCCATATCAAATCGATAAGAAGATTAGTCATGTGGCATATGCATTAGAATTACCAGCTACAAGTCGCATCCACAATGTTTTTCATGTATCTTGTCTAAAGAAAGTAATAGGTCAACACCATAATGCACAAACAATGCTTCCCTTGTTAGATGAAGAAGGTCGAATGATTTTCGAGCCAAAATCTATTATTGTTACCAGAGAAAAAATATTGAAAACTCGAGTAATTAAAGAGTATCTTATCAAATGGAAAAATATTCCTGAAGAAGATGCATCATGGGAATCAAAACGTTTCCGCCAACTACATCCCTCATTGTCATTGCTTTGATGACAAATCAAATTTTAAGAGAGGGGCAATGTAACGCATAATTAAAATAAAATTAAAAACACATAATTGTTATTATTATCTATACTAAGGGTCGCAACCCTTCAAACTTAATCGCTCCAGCCTTATATAAGGCGAGCAATCATTGTAAAATAATCATCATTCAAAATATTATTCTATTAATTTTTATTCAATTCATATTTCTTCTTATTCTCTCATATTCCTCGTAATAGCACCATCAAAAAGCATATGTTATGTCTTGTTCAAGGGTCAATGGAGAAATAAATCTCTCATTTTTTTATTTCTTATCCGTGTACCATTCCTCATACCAACATATGAAATTTCTACTAATGATCACGGATTCTATAATTTTGTCTTCAAAAAGTGTTGAGTTACATGCCTACCAAATACCCTAGCAAATAAAAGATTGGAAGCTCTTCAAAACTCGGATTTGTAATAATCCAATTTCCCATATTTTCCTCAAATTCTCCTGATCCCCAAGCTACGGATATCTCTAATTCCTTCAAGATTCCTGCCCAAACAGATTTATAGAAATCACAATTAATAAAAATGTGTTGTACTGCATCATTTCCCCATTTACAAAGAATACAAACACTTGGACCAAACCATCCTCTTCATGCTAAATTTTCCCAAGAAAGGATGCTATTATCAAGGCATAACCATCCAAAACATTTTAGTTTCAAAGGTAAGTTACATTTACAAAATTTGATAAACCAACATTTATTATTTACAAGATAGTCCTCCTCACAAAAGATCTGATGTGCCTTTTAAGTAGTGATATGACCATGTGAGTGATTTGGATCCCAAAGTAACAAATCCTTCTCCTCTATAAGATGAACACCTACATGTTTTAGTCCTTTAATATATCTATTCCAAATTATAGCATTTGAATCATGAAGCCCCAAGTTCTAAGCATTGTACCAATATGAACCATTGTTCCTTAACTCGTTTGGTCTTCTGATGTGAGTAAGAGAAGATAATCCATTTATTTCTAGGTATTCAATAATAATATTTGGGATTTTGTAGAAATCATAATTGCCATTGTATGGATCAGTCATAATTCGAACCCTACTTCCATCCTCTATCTTCAAAGATAATCCTTTCGAAATATATGGGAAATCTTGACAAAACCATTTCAAATAATGGATGCCCCCCTAGCAAATTTGTTTGGATTTCTAATCCATTCCTCCACTGATTTTTTTTAGATGTTTAATAGCTAACAACAAGATCCATATCCATGTACCATGTAAACTTTTCCGAAGGGTTTTGGAGAGTAAAGCATAGTTAAACCACTGGAAATTTTTGATCCCCCAACCTCCCAAATTATTTGGAAGAGAGATTTTCCTCCAATTTGGCAAATGTGTTTTATGCCTATCTGTAGAACCTGGCCATAAGAAATGCATTGTCTTTTGCCTTAAATTATGCAAAATGGTAGAAGAAATATGGACCAAAAAAATCTAGTACATTGGAATTCAAACCAGTACAAAATTAATGAGAACTAGTCTTCCCCGCAAGGATAAACTATGAAAACACCAATGGTTTATCCTCTTTTCAATTTTTTTAAGAAGCCACAACCAGTCAGCCTTCTGATATTTGTTGGGTTTTAGGAAAAAACCCAAATACTTGAAACCACTATTGACTGAGTTGCACTGATAGACAAAAAAGCTAGAAATATTATCAAAGATGATATTGTCTACACCATTTCTGAGAAATACATATTTATTGGAGCTAACTTCCATACTTGTTGCTTCACAAAATAAAGATACAATCTCATAAAAAAATGGCCCAATCATTAAGCGTCTCATTCCCAAACAAGATTACATCATCTACAAAAAGGATATGCGTAAGCGCCAAAGAATTAGTATTTGTATGCCTTCAATTCTTCCTTTTTTTGCTTCAGTGATAAGTCTGCTCAATACTTCTATGACCAAAACGAAAATAAGAGGGTATAAGGGACAACCTTTCCTTAGGCCTCGTGAGATCTTGAAAAAATTTGTAGGAGATCCATTAGCCAATATCATAAAATTTGTTGAAGTGGCATATGCCATGATCTAGTCAATAACTAAAAGAGGCAACCCAATTTGAAGGAGGAGTCTCAAAAATCCCTAGTTAACTTTGTCGACGCCATAAGCTATAAAATAACGTAAGTGTGAAACCTTTTTTTTAATATATACATTACATATTTATCAAACCAGTTTCTTTTTATAGTTGTTCTAATTAATGTTCACTACATTAGCCTCAACACAGGTTCCTATTTGTTAGATTATGTTATAGATCCAGTTTTTTTGTAGTTGATCTAGCTATGCAAATACATTGGTATCAGATTGGGATGATACTTGCACAAATACAATGCAGTCTTTTTGTTATTTTTTCCAAGCGATAGAAATAACAAATCTCTATGTAATGAAATGAGGGTCTATTGATATGAAATACATGGAAGCCATGTATTAGGCATGATGCAATTTCGTTTCTTTTAATAAAATGGCGAGTTTTTTTCTAAGAAAAAAATCTACATTATACATAACTATTACATAATATTTGAAATGATCTCAATTTCATAATGGAATATTTATTAATATTATTATTTATTACACTTGTCTAAGGCAGGTATATAGCTAGCTATCGTTTAGTCAAACAATAGTTTTGTCTTTACTTAATTTATATACTTTTTCACAAGTTTTACATAAGTTTTATAAAATTTATATATTAAATTAATAATTTTTTTTTATTTTTTTTTAAATCTACTTTTTTATTCTATGATTGGTTCATTTTTTTTATTTGACTATTTCCTTTAATGTGCAAATGAAATTGTTATATATATATATATATATATATATATATATATATATATTGCAAAGTGTCTTGTTTATTAAAATAGTCATAATGACTGGTCTTAATAGAATCGACAATCACATCACAATGATTGATTATATATATATTATAATATTTTTCTATAAAAATTGAGAAATAAATCAAATAATGTGTGTCTTGTTTATTAAAATAGTCATAATGATTAATTTTGATAGATGTGGCAATCACATCACAATGATAGAATATAGCTATCGAACATTTTATTTAGATATAATTTTTTTTAAATATATATAAAAACTTTAACATATAATAATATTTTTTTTATGAAAATTTATTTAATAAAAATTTTAAACTAAAATTTCCAAATATTTATTTTTATATTCAATTAAGCTCTTTTCACATTTCATAAACTAACATATTGATGAAAGATTGACTTTTTTTATATATTTCTAAAAATATATTTATTGGTTTATTCAAACAAATATGATGATTAACATTTTAATTAGTTGACATTATACTAGAGATTCACCAAAGTTTAATCATTTATTTAGCCTTTTTATTGTTAATAGAAAAAATTATATTTTATTTTGGTAAAATTTTGTTAGTAAAAAAATGCAAATTTTATAAAATCTCTATAAATTTTTACACAATTAATATCTTTAACATTAAGTATTTAATACAATTTTGATTTTTTAAATGACAATGACATTTTTTTATGAATTCTTATTTATTATCCAATTATTTTCATGTCTAACTTTAACTTTAACTTTAGCCTATATATAACTATTAAATCAAAACATTTATAAATTATGAGATTAAAATTTAGCTATAGATAATTATTAAATTAAAACATTTTTAAATTATTAAATTAAACCTAGGTATGGAACATATGGTCTTGTGTAGAAAAGAGGAAAATGGAGTGAAGGGGGGTGTTGATACAGGCTCAGCTAGGCGCGTAGGAAGGCAGGAGATCCTGCGCTTGGCCCAGGCGGGGTGGGGGTCGTGATCCCCCGTTCAGGCATGGCGGCGGCTCCAGCCAGGAATCGAGGGGCGTCTGGGATCAATGGGAGCAAGGATGGAGCGGGGGAGGGAAAGAGATCTGGGGTGGGAGGATGTCTCCCAAGGGCCCAATCAATCCCATCAATCCAGATCCGGTCAGAGTCAATTCAGGAGAAAATAGAGATGTGGAAGGAGAAGGCCCTAATTGGGAAATTCATAGGGATCTGGCCGAGGGAGAAAGATCTGGTTCGTTGGATTCAGAGCACCTGGAGCCCAAAGGGGCATTATGATCTGCAGCTAGGGGCCAAGCGTTTTTTTACCATCATTTTTTTCAATCAGGAGGATCGGGATAGGATTCTAGAAGGGGGGCCGTATTTTTTCTTCTCTGCTAGGCTCTATCTGCGGCCATGGAAGGAACGGTTTAATCCCGATTCAGAGGATTTGATTGTTGCCCCAGTATGGATCCTCCTGGTAGGGCTTCCTGGGGAATACTGGGACATGGAGATTCTGCGGGACATTGGGAACTCTATAGGGGAATTTGTGAAAATCGCTGAGCAGACCCGTCTCCAAAGGTACACCACCTTTGCCCGGATCTATGTGTATATGGATCTCTCGAATGACCTCCCTGAGGCTATCAGTCTGAACTGGGATGACGAGGAATGGGTCCAGCAAATTGACTATGAGAAACTACCCTTTTGGTGCCGGATCTTCCATGAGTACGGCCACTTCGGTAGAAATTGTCTCAGGGGGGGCAAGGAGAAGGCTGAACAGGCCCCGGAAGAAGCTCCAAGGAGTGAGGGTTTCACTCAGGTCAAGAGCAGGCACGGGGGCTTCACTTGTTGACCAATATACTATCACGTTAGTTCATATTGTGGGTTTTAAAATGATCAAAAATCGAACCAATATATTGCAGGTATCGGGGGGATGAGTGGTTTAAGGTGGGGTTGCGTAGGGTGGTTTATAAGGATTGAGCTATAAAAAGGGGTGGGGAGGAGGTTTTAAGTATTGGGAGGGGGTTTCAACAAAAAGAGTTTGGGTCAATATCTCTCAAAATTAAGGGTATTCTTTAATATCCCACGATCGCACGTGCTATGTGCGAGGTTCACTAAGTGAAGTCCCTATGAGAGCAGGCGAAGGGGCAGAGGCAATGGAGGGCAGAAGCAGCGTAAGGACGGAGCGGGAAAGATGGGGGGAATTTCAAATCCCTTCCAAGTCTTGGGAGAAGTCTCAGAGGAACAGCCGCAAGAGGGGAAAGTGGCGGGTAACGTCCACGAGACCGAGATGCTAGAGATGGGAGATGCGGACATCAATGACAGCCGGTCGGTCACCATGGAAGCAGATGAAGCCAAGGACATGGACTTAGGGGATTTGGATCTGGATTCTTTGGAAGCAGAATGCGGGAAATATGGCTCAGGCTATGTCCCTAAAGAGTAGATCGAGCTCTTGCAACAAGCAATTATCCGATCTAAAGCGCACAAGGAACTGGGGATAAGCACGGAAGGGCCGAAGGGCAGCAAAAGGAAAACTCCGGAAGAAGATCAGAAGCGGAGGAGGAAATCAAACAAGCAAAGGATAGCAGAAGTAGGAGTCAAGCTGATTGAATCAGGCCAATATCCCACGATAAAGGCGGCCTTTTCTGAAGTAAGCAAGGTTTCCCAATGAAGGTAATGACCTGGAATATTAGGGGGTGTAATCACCTAAGAAAGATTCGGACTCTAGCAAGGAAGATCAAGCAGGAAAAACCAGATATTCTTTTTTTACAAGAGACCAAATGTAGCTTTGAGTCAATGCAACAGATTGGGCAGAAGAATTGGAAGGGCAGCAAGGTAATGGATTTAGATGTGGATGGCATGAAAGAGGGGTTATCTATCTTGTGGCAAGACCGTGAGGTGGACCTCATGGGATGGCGAGCGGGGCATTTCTCCTTGGCGGCTGACTTCCAAATCCTGGGTTCAGAGATTAGAGGGACAATCGTGAACATCTATGGGCCGAGTGCCTTCCCGCAAAAGCAAGAGTTCGTCAACCATCTAAGATGGCTTAGCGCATCGGCATCAGAGGGAAAATGGATAATAGGAGGGGAATTCAATCTGATTACCTCACTCCCCTTCAATCTGATTACCTCGCTCCGAGAAAAAAGGGGGGGAAAATGGATGCTGGACAAATATCGAGAGGAATTTAGGGAAATCCTCGCCAATAGCACCCTCGTGGATCTAGAAACGGGGGATGGATGGTTCGCCTGGAACAATAGAAGAGGCGGTGATCACTTGGTGGCCTCAAGACTTGATCGTTTCCTGGTGGCTAAAAGTATAGTGAGGGGGGTAGGAGAGATCAGGCAAATGTGATCCCAACAGCAAGCTCTAATCATTGGCATGTGTGTTTAAGCTGGGAAGGGGCGATGGATCAATTACCAAAACCTTTTTGCTTCGAGCAATTCTGGCTAGAACACAAAGACTTTAAGGGCTTAGTGGAATAGTGGTGGCAGGAGATGGCTGACTTAGGGGGGACAAGGAAGTACAGCTTTCAACAAAAGATTAAAGTTTTGAAGGCTAAAATCCATACCTGGAACAAGACTGACTTTGGAAACATATTTGAGGACAAGAAAAGGATTGTCCTGGAATTGACTTCCATCCAGCAAAAAGAGGTGGAATTTGGGTGGGACCTAGATCTGAAGGAAAAGGAGAAAGACCTTGAAGCCCAACTGGAAGCCAGAGAGAGATAGGAGGAAGTCTTCTAGAAACAGAAGTCACGTGTGAAGTGGTTGCGGGAAGGGGATAGGAATACCAAATTCTTCCACAATGCCACTGTTAGCAATCGTTTGGGGTCGAAGATATACAACCTTAAACTCCCCAATGGGACCCAGGTGGGGACTAGGGTTGAGGTAGAAGAAGGCCTTGTCAACCATTTCAAGGAAATCATGACAGAGGACAACAGCGAGAGGGGCCAGGATATTGATCGGATCACATCCTTGATTCCTCACATTGTTACAGGGGAGGACAATGAGAACCTCACCAAGCCGATTAATCTGCAAGAGGTGGAGGAGGTTATGCAGCAGATGGCTCAGGGGAAATCTCCCAGTCCGGATGGGTTCACAGCCAACTTTTTCCATCACTTTTGGGACATGATAAAAGAGGAGGTCTGGGCTATAGTCGAGGAATCCAAGACTAGCAGAGGGGTGCTCAAAGCCTTCAATGCAACCTTCCTCGCTCTTATCCCAAAGAGTGAGGGGGTTGATGCTCCTGGTAAGTTTAGACCAATAGCTCTTTGTAATGTGATCTACAAAATAATTTCTAAGGTTATAGCAAATAGACTGAAACCCCTCCTCCCAGGGATTATCAACCCTGAGCAATCGAGATTTGTGGAAGGCAGGCAAATTCTGGATGGTATCATTACGGTCCAAGAGGCCATTCACTCGCTCAAATGCATTAGAAGCCCGGGCATGCTTATCAAGCTTGATATCGCCAAAGCCTATGACAAACTCAACTAGGAGTATCTGGAGAAAATGCTTAAGGCTTTTGGGTTCTGTCGGGACTGGGTAGATTGGGTTATGGGGCTGGTGTCCTCGCCTTTTTTCTCCATTATCCTGAATGGATCCCCGACCAGGATTTTCTCACCATCTAGGGGGATTAGACAAGGAGACCCTCTTTCCCCGTTCCTCTTCATTCTGGCTGCAGAAGGGCTTAGTAGACTCATAAAAGCTCAGGAAAGACAGGGGAGGATAAGAGGTCTATCTTTTTACGAAGGCATGGAAAAGCAAACTCACCAGCAGTTTGTGGATGACACAATGCTAATGGGGAACCCTTCATTTCAAGAGGCGAGAGCCTTCAAAACTTGTCTAGTGACCTTTGCCAAAGCTTCGGGGCTGGAGGTTAACCCGGAGAAGTCCCAGATGTTCTTTTTCAATTCTCCGCTCATAACCCAGAGGAACATTGGAAGGATTTTGGGATTCCAGAAGGGCAGGCTGCCAACTAAGTACCTGGGGGTCCCTTTAAGCTAGAAGCTTATTAGGCATGCTTCCTGGCAAGACCTAATAGTCAGGGTGAAGGCTAGACTAACAAGCTGGGCAATCAAACCTCTAAATCTCCTAGGGATACTTGTAATGGTTAAATTAGTCATTCAAACTATGCCCATGTATCTCCTATCAGTGCTGTCGGCCCCAAAGTCGATGCTTAAGGAAATCAGAAGCCTCCAGTGTAACTTCCTATGGGCTAGTAGAGGAAGTAAAGCGAAATTTGCCCTTGTCAACTGGGAGAAGGTGAGCATGCCAAAGAAGATTGGGGGCCTTGGGCTCCGAGATCCTGAAGTGGTGGGGGAGGTGCAGGGCACCAAAATTTGGTGGCGATGGTGTAATTACAAGCAGGATCCCTAGGCCAAGATATGGCACTTAACGTATGCAAGGGGGTGGCCAGCCTCGCAGTTGGTCCGCTTCTGGGAGGAGCCCCAGGGATCCCACATTTGGAAAAAGGCGAGGGGTGGGGGAAGGTTGATTTAGGAGCATAGCTTCTGGGAAATTCAGGATGGAAGCATGGCAAACTTTTGAGATGATTCATGGAATCAACAACCCAAGCTAGGGGAGGATCCGAAGTGGTTTCATATCAGGCTAAAATGCTTGGAAGAAGGACGGAAACAGATGAATCAATTCTGGGAAGGAAATTCTCAGTGTGATCAGCACAAATGGGTGGTGCCGATTGAACCATCTGACCAAATCTTAGAAGCTGACATCAGAGCCCTAGGGGAGGAGCTTAGCACATGACACATCCAGATCAAGGAAGGGGTCGATAGACTCAGATGGGGCTATTCCCAGAAGGGCATTTTTAGTATTAAAGAAGCTTACAACATCAGAATAAGGGGGCAAACGGAGGAAGAAGGGATCTGGGAAAAGGTGTGGACCTCCAACCCATGGCCAAAAGTGGCCATCTTTTGTTGGCTAGTGGTTAGAGGGAGAATTCTCACGGGGGAAAACTTGCGGCGAAGAGGGATCCAGGGACCATCTCGGTGTGTCCTATGTGCTAATAGGCTTTTTTTTCATATAAGCAGTGAATTTCAATAGCTGGTATTAAGTAATAATTTGGTTTCATGAATTTCAATAGATTATTATGTCAAGTTTGTTTTTAAAATTGTAATTGCAATAGAATTTCTGGTTTTTGAATTCCTTAGAAGCTAATTGATTGATGGGTTTTATTTGTAGGATGCATTGATGTACAGCTGAAACCAAAAATCCCAATGATAGTGACAAACCATTGCCAACTTCCCAAACATGGGTTTTATTTGTACGATGGACTAAGGCACAGCTGAAACCAAAAATCCCAATGCCCAATGATAGTGGTAAACCATTGCCAACTTCCCAGACAGGTCCTTCCATTAGCACTCCTAGTATAGAGAGCATTCCAACTACTCCCAGGCTAGAGGAGCAATTAAGAATATCATCCTAGTTGTTGAAATTCACATTCAATGAGCTGAAATGTGCCACCAGGAACTTTAGGCTAGAGAGTGTTCTTCGGTGGAGGTAGATTCGGCTATGTTTTCAAAAGCTGGGTAGAAGAGAATGGTACTGCTACTATCCAGCCTGGCACTGGCCTCACTGTTGCTGTCAAAGACACTTCAGGTTGGTTTGATATGCAAGCTGCTGTTTTTTGTTCTCCTTCTCGATATTTGCAGTATTTTCTAGATATTTGCAATATAAGGTTGTTTTCCCTAAGTTTGTTTAAGTTTGTTTTAAAATGTTAGAATCCCCAAGTAACTGCGATTTATCTTAATATGTATACTTTGAGCTCTGTTCTTGAAGTTTAAATAAATATGTAAACTTACATATTGTAGATATTTAAACCTAATGCTATATGTTTCAGGAGGTGTTGGGTTGTCACTGTTGGGTTTACAAGCAGCGTAATGGAGATGTGGGTTGAATAGCCTAGTGTTGGCCTTCGCCAACGGCCTTCACAATTTATCAATATTTCATATTTAAAAACCGAGGTTGGAAACTTCAATTGTTCACATTTCCATTATAATGTTTAAGTTTAATAATTATTCAATCTTAGAATTAAGAAAATGGCGATTGTTGTATGTATCTCACAATATTTGTAAACTGATATATATATACCGTATTGACTCTGTTTTGTCCAGGTCTTTGTGGCATGCCTATGTTGGTCCTCATGTCAATGTTGCTTGGAGGGTTTATTTGGATGATTTTCTTTTAACATTCTATTTTCTTGTGATATTCTACCATAAGAGCTAAATATTCGAGTTTGTAGAGATTAATCCAATCAATAGATGGAGAAAGACACGACACAAACCTGAAATGTACAGGAGCATAGCTACGGAAGAATACATGTGTCATTTCTGTATTTACTTCTTGACAAATCCATTCCATCATAGTCTTCGTAGATCTCTCAAATGGAGTCAGAACATCCACTCCCATGTTTACTGTTTATCCTTCCTGAAAATAGCAACCCTTGAGAAATTCTCTTCATCAGTCCAAATGGAAAAGTTGAGGTGCAAATTCTCACAAGTAAAGAAACTTTTCAAATTCAATAAAATGTAGAAAGCATGGAATGAATTGTGATGTTTGAGATTAGACTTTCTTATTTTCCAATCTATTTTTTTGGAAAAATATGAAGAAATGGCCCCAAAAACCAT
>LPNX011118312.1:0-49180 GCA_001517045.1 Pseudotsuga menziesii
ACAAGGGAATGGCCTGGCTGAATCCTCAAATAAAAACCTCATCAGAATCCTTAAGAAGACCGTTATAGAGAACCAGCGAAGTTGGCACTCAGCCTTACCTAATGCCCTGTGGGCTGATAGAGTTACCCCTAATTCTGCCACGGGAGTATCGCCCTTCACCCTAGTATACGGAAAAGAAGCCATTCTTCCCCCCAACATCCTGCTCCCGTCTTCCATACTAGCTCAGGAGTCTAGGGGATCGGATGACGAGGTTCTCCAAGTCAGAATATACAATCTTCTGAAAACGGAGGAGGCCAGATCCAAAGCTAGAGAACGTTTCCAACAGCAGCAGGAGGTAGTGAAGAGATGGTTTGACAAGCACAAAGCCGGGAAGAAAGACTTAGAAGTAGGAGACCCGGTCCTCAAATGGGATCATCCCCATGACGAGAAAGGGAAGCACACTAAGTTCCAACAGTTATGGGTGGGTCCATTTCAAATCACCACTAAAATTGGCCCTGCTACCTATATGTTACAAGATTTACAGGGATGGGAGGAGAACTTGCCAGTTAATGGGCTGGTTCTCAAACCTTATTTTTCTTAAGCAGCTTTTGAGTTTTCTGACTTGTACATAAATAATCTCTTGTTGAGTTATGTTTTCTTTTGTTGTAAGAAAGTCTTTGTTTTCAATAAAGGTGGTTAACTAGTGGTTATGTGGAAAACCTCACATTTCTGGAAATGGTGAACATTTGTTGAATAGTTAGACTGTGGTTTTCCATGTGAATTCCTTCCACTAACTAGCTTCTCGAAATCTTTGTGTGCATTGAGGTCCTACTTAAGCTCTTGTAAAGTCAATTAGACTCAAAGGTCTAGAATACTATGCTGAGGCTCCGCGCATTTTACACTTAAAATCTAAAGGGCGATGGCAGAGGACCCATGGAGAATAGCAAGATGAACAGGGTGTTAAATCTAAATGCTCCCATGCCAGATAATAAATGCCAAAAGGCAGATAAGAGTCAGAATTCCTATAAAAGCATCATGCTCCAAAGCTAAATCCAGACCATGAAGTACTAATTTGCCAATGATCCTCTCCGTCCGTGAGTTGAAACCTTAAGCACATCACTCACACAAAAGGGCACTATGGGATAGAGGATCCTGAATTAAAATTCAGTAAGAAAGGCATGCACGAAGACTCTCATTAAAAGAGGATAAAATCCGAAAAGCAAAAAAAGTTGCTAAGATGGCATGGGAATGAGAAACAAATGAACATTTCTGTTTATCATCTGCTACAATCCTGCGGTGTCCCCTGTTACCAGCTACCTGAAGGAAAATTAATAATGAACTCATTTTTGGCCTCAGCAGAGTTATCCGGAATCTAGAATCTTGACTTTCATCACCCAAAGTGGACTGATATCAATGATAATGGTACACATTTTTGTCATTGAGAAATCTATCTAGCTGGAAGAATTCAAGGAATACATTTGTTGTAGGACAGTCTGCTTTTCAAGGAAGAAAATCACCCAGAGATCTAGGTTCACCAGGAAATCGCCAGTTGTTGCTGCCGCAACCTTTTCCCCGACTTCAGTTTTTTCACTTAAATTCTGGGACCCCTCCTTATCTTGATTGACTTGAATCTAGGGGTGAAATTTTGGCGTCTTTGAGTATCTTTTCTTTAAAGTTGAGCGTTCCGTCTTGTTGGCTGGTTGCGTTCAGTTCAATTTGAGTCGTGAGATCGGTGTTAACACTTTTAAGAGTGTGAAGGTTTACCTTAGCGAAATTTTGGTTTTTTGGCCTCATTTGAGCCTTAGCGCTGTTAGTTCTTCCCTTTGGATCGGGCCTCTTTCTGAAGTTTCCAGGCCTCAAATCACCCGCCGTTGCGGCTCCCTGACCAAACCTTCCACCTGACTGAGGTTTCACCCGACGCCCGATTTCGCTGTGTAAATCGCTGGCTGTAGTTTTTGTTTCGCCCGCCGTTGCGGCCAGAGGGTAGGAGCTGACCTCTGATCCGCTTGTCACCCGACATCTGACTTATTGAGTGCCACCCGAACCTTTTCCTTTACCTCGTCACCCGCCACCGACTCGCGTCCCGTCTGCCGTTGCGGGTGACCGAACCTTCCAGTTTCCGACCCACTTCCCGCCACCACCCGATCACCTACGACGCCCGTGTTTCCGCTCCCCCTTTTTGGGCACTCCTCCGCCGTTGCGGCTCCTGGAGCCTTCTCCCATCCGGTGTAAGAACCTTGTCCCATCCGATCTAAGAGCTGCCCGACTGCCGATTTACCTTTTCGTTGCCGTCCCGAGCCTCCGCGGTTCCTCATTCGGATGAACTAGGATAGCTCGTTGTGAATATATCATTATAATTTTAAAATTATGGATGCCTAATGTCTGAATTCAATGGATAATGCACCAAGTTTGTATGCAGAGATCATCTCATGAATCGCTGAAGCAGAGCATCGCGCCAGAAAGGACAACGTGAACGAATGACCAAGGCGCCGATGGGACATTTTCTTTTTAGTGGTTACTGTCAGAAAATAAACGCCTGTGGAAATGATGGAGAAGGTGAAACGACCAGGAAAGAAACTGAATCGTCAAGGGCATTGAAAGGACGCATTGAGGGAACCCAGAGGGGGGAGGTTGTAATTTAAATAATGGGAAGCTCGCTGAAAAGGGGGATTTTTTCCCTTAGAAAATTTTGTAATGGTTGACTTGTAAGAGGAACTATTTCGTTTTGCGAAGTGAACTGCAATTTTGCCTGCTGGGAAGAGCAAAGAAGTGAAATGTACCAATGCTATTCAATGAATAATGCTGAAGAAGAACTATTTCGTGTTCAGTTGTATTTCATGCGCTGTAAGGATATTTGATGTTTCGAACCTAAGTTCTTGTTAATTATTTTTGCAGTCTTTTCTGGGATGCATTTGCACTATGAGCAATAATTGTTGTTATAGAATGATCGGCTAACTGGTTATTTAAATATTTGTAGTTTTCATGTGCTATGGGAAAAGTATCAGCTATCTGTGATTTTTCTTACCATATGTGATTTTGTATTGCTCAGTTAAGATGATAGCCTTGCTCCCTAGGGATAGTTTAGATAGTTAGTTATTTCTGTTCGTATCTGGTTTGTTTGCTTGTGAGCATAAGACGAGAGGTAAGAACCTGCGCATCACTTTATGACCGCCCCTGCATTTAAACCAGCCTGCATTTAATTAGGCACGTGCATATCATTCCTTTAAGTCAAAATACAAAAAATTGGTGGGCCGGGCCGCAACCGGTAAAGCCTTTGTTTGTTACTTTGACCTACGGTAGCCGGACCGCAAACCGGACGGATTCCCTACACCAAACAGTTAGCGGGCTAGTTGGGAATGTTGATTGGGGAGAATCCCTTACTGTTGCCGCCTGCGAGTTTCCAGGCCTCAACAGACTCTTATGTGCAGAATGCAAGATTAAGAAAGAAGACAAACAATGTATTTATCATATTCTTTCCAAACTTGGACCTGCATATTCTGTTTTTGTATCTACATTCTACTCCATGAAAGAATCCTTGACTGCAGCTAGCTATCAAGAGCCCAGCCTTGAATCTTTTGTGATTCCTTAATTAGAGAGCAAGATAAGCTCATTCATATTGGAATAATTAACAATGCAGATACATCTGGGAAATCGTTATTGTCCCAACAGAAATAAAAGTCCAAGCCTCCCAAGAAACATAATTTTTGCAATAATAAGGAAAAAAACAAGGGTCCCAAACCATCTCAGTCAACTCCTCCTTTAAAAAATGAAGAAAGGATCCAAGCAAAAAGGAAAGAAGACTGAGCGTCATTGCAATTTTTGTGGGAAAGATAATCATGATGAATCTAAATGTTTTAAGAAGATGGAAACTTTGGAAGCAGCAATGAAGAAGCACCACATCAACCTAGATTCATATTCAGAATCTACCTCTCATGGACATGCACTTTGCGCTTCTGGTTACTCTTATACTGCATCTTCTTCTTCTACTTCAATTGAATGGCTCATTGATTCTAGAGCATCTTATCATATGGCTAAGGATAAAGCCATCTTTTCTACTATGCATGAATGTAACACCAAACAAATATTTGTTGGTGATGATAGATCTCTAAGTGTTGTAGGATCTGGAATAGTTCTAGTAGAAAATGGTCATTTCAGTGATGTACTATGTGTTCCAAAAATTTCCTGCAAATTTTTATCAGTCTATCAAATTACTCATTCAGGTGAAGGTAAAACTGTGACGTTTACACCTCACCAATTTGTAATCAAGGATTTTAAAAATCCTCAAAATATCCTTGCTACTAGAACTATTGATGATATTACTAGGTTGTACAAATTTAAAACTTTGGGTCATCACCTTTTTCAGTTTTTGTTGCTCATAGTGATAACTTGAGAAAATTTTGGCATGAGCTATTTGGTCACTTAAATTATCGCTCATTGCAACAACTATGTAAATACAATATGGTGACTGGTCTTCCGCTGATATCTTGCAAGGATGGTGTTTGTTCCGGTTGTGTACTAGAAAAACATCATCGGGATGGTTTTGACAAACGTGCCTCTTGGCATGCCTCAATTCCCTTGGAGCTTGTGCATAGTGACTTGTGTGGCCCTCTTCCATCTACTTCCTTTTCTGGTTTCAAATATTTCTTAACTTTCATTGATGACTACTCCAGACGCACTTGGGTTTACTTCCTAAAACTTAAGAGCGAAGTATTTAACATGTTCTTAGCCTACAAGGCTCTTGTTGAAAAACAATCTGGTCATCAAATTATTAAGTTAAGATCTGACAATGGAGGAGAATATGTTAACAACAAGTTCATTACTTTTTGCACTGAACAAGGAATCCAACAACAGCACACTGTTCCATATACACCACAACAAAATGGTGTATCCGAAAGGAAGAACCGCACTTTAAGAGAAATGGCTAATTGTATGATCCAATCTAAGGGACTAAGTCTTCAATATTGGGCTGAGACCATAAATTGTGCAAATTACATAGTTAATCGCACACCCACTAAATTTTTACAGGGTATAACACCGGAAGAAGCATGGAGTAAAATTAAACCAGATGTAAGTCACTTTCGTGTGTTTTGTTGTGAAGCATGGGCTCACATTCCGGATGAAAAAAGGAAAGCATTGCAGCCTAAATGGGAAAAGTGCATATTTGTTGGATATTCTGAATATGTAAAAGGTTATAGAATTCTTCAGCCACATTCTCATGATATAATCATTATAAGAGATGTTAAATTTGATAAAAATATCTTGGCCTGCGAGCCTAAGTTGGAGGGTGTGCCATCTTTGACCTGCGAGTCTGATTCGGCGATTGTGCCTTCTTCTTCTTCTTCTTCTTCTAGCTTCCTTGACAGGTTTCCAACTCTAGTTTCTGATGATGACAATGAGGATGAAAATCCACCTCCGCCTGCTCATGTTCCTCCAATTGCACCAGCACCAATACTTCCTCGATGGGTCCGTTCAACATGTGAAGTAGCTGGTGATCTTGTCGGTGATCCTAGAGATCAACGTCGAACACGTTCTCAGTTTCAGCGAGCCTCTTCTCTTTTGGCTCAAGTTTCTGAGAATCATGATCCAGAAACTTTTGCATAAGCTTCAGGAAATCCATATTGGGATGCAGCTATGGATGAAGAATATCGTTCCTTAATGACAAACGATACTTGGGATCTTGTTCCTCTTCCAAAAGGAAGAAAACTTGTCAGATGTAAATGGGTCTACAGAACTAAGTATGCATCAGATGGAAGTGTTGAAAGACTTAAGGCAAGGTTAGTTTCCAAACGTTTTTCCCAAGTTGAAGGGATTGACTACAATGAAACATTTGCCCCTGTAGCAAAAATGAACTCCATCCGCCTTGTTCTTTCCCTTGCAGCCTTACATAACTGGGAAGTCCATCAAATGGATGTCAAGTCTTCCTTCTTACATGGTGATTTACATGAGGAAATTTACATGGAACAACCTCCTGGATATGTTCAGAATAACTCTAGCCTTCTCTGTCTCCTTAAGAAATCCTTATATGGCCTTAAGCAAGCTCCTAGAGCTTGGTATGCCAAAATGGATAGCTTTCTCCTTGACACTGGTTTTTCTAGATGCCATTCCGACCCCAATGTCTATACCAAGAAAGTAGGAAACCATCTCATCATACCTATTCTTTATGTTGATGATCTTATCCTTACTGGTAGTGACCCCAACCTTATAACCCATGTGAAATCTAGTCTTAAGCAAAATTTTGAAATGTCAGACTTAGGACATTTGCATTATTTTCTTGGTCTCCAAGTCTTGCAAACCAAAGAAGGAATCTTTCTTTCCCAGTCTAAGTATGCTTGTGACCTTCTTCGTCGCTTCCACATGGAAGATTGTAAACCAACCCCTTCTCCCTTCCAGTCTGGAGTAAAACTTTCTACCACTTATACTTCCCATGAAGTAGATTCCACCTTGTATCGTCAGCTTGTTGGTAGTCTTTTATACTTGACTCATTCTCGTCCCGACCTTTCCTTTGTCGTTGGTCATGTTTCCCATTGTATGCAAACTCCTCATGAAAGTCACTAGAAAGCAGCAAAAAGAATACTTCGATATATTCGAGGTACAATTCAGTTTGAGATTCATTAAAGTACAAGGGGGAAACCTTTATTGGTTGGTTTCACTGATTCAGATTGGGCCAATGATCCTAATGATCGGAAGTCTACTGTAGGTTATGTTTTTAGTCTGGGATCTGGACCTGCTCTTTCTTCAGCAGAAGTAGAATATCAAGCCATAGTTAATGCCAGTTAGGAAGCTTTATGGCTTCAACAGATCCTTTCATAGTTTGGATTTGAGAAGCAGTAGCCTACTTTACTTTGGTGCGACAATCAAAGTTCCATCAAGCTTGCCAAAGATCCAGTTCTCCATCAATGCAGCAAACACATTGAGCTACACATGCACTTCATCAGAAATCTTGTTCATGATCATGTTATTGAAGTGTTCTATTGTCCTACAGATGATCAAGTTGCAGACATATTCACCAAGTCTCTTACAGAAGCAAATTTTTCTAAACTTCGGTCTATGTTAGGAGTTCAGGAATGTGTCCTTAAGGGGGGATAGGCTCTAATGCCTCCTTCCTTCTCCTAATAGTGTCACTTTTGTAAATCCTTCAATTCTATCCCAAGTTGTTATTAAGGGGGGATGTTAGGATATTTAGACACTTAGGAGTTAGTTAAGATCAACTTGTGTAATATATCTGTTAGGTAAAAGTGTGTTTCTTTAGTATGCATTAGTATGCATTTGTAAATATTATAATCCGACGGTCACGATATGTCCTAGACATAGAGTGATCCGATGGTTAAACTTCTCTTAGATCATACCTACCATTGATCTGTGGCTTAACACTCGATTGGTCTATGATCTCTATTTAAAGAGCATAGAGGGTCCTTGGCTAGTTGATCGATTATGAGAAGCTCATGTAACTTTCTTTCTTTTGCATAATAAATTGCTACAAGTAGCTATTTGGCTGGGGCTATGGACTGTTTCCCTCTCGAGTGTTTTAACCACATGACAAACATTGGTGTATTGATCTGTGATCTGTTTGTGTGAAGTGGTTGTTCTTGGTGTTCAGTCCTTTGGGAGTACCCTGTGTACCCTAACAACCTATCCGAGAAAAAAAAACAAGAATCTCTTCATACTGAATGAGAAATATATGGAACCTTCCATCTATGCACTCATCTTGCAGACTATGTTCTGGATCTTCTCTTACAATATATACAGACTTCTCTCTTCTCATGCTCCCTAGTCTCAGTTCTCTGAAGTTTCACTCTCCTTCAATCTATTGTCGATCCACACACAACATGGATTGACTCTCTTCACTAGAAATATACAACTCTATGGCTCTATGAACATTCAAACAAACAACAGACACTAACAACAAGTTATCAGAGACTACCCGACTCAGATACTGGTCGATATACTGCAAGAGAGAAACCCACACACAACTTGGTTTATCCCTTTAATAGAATCTTACATGTCATAATCAATTGATTCTATTATGTTATCCAAGAGGCTATCATTTCTATTCGTGTACATTTAGTTACAACGGTCAGTAGGAACTATCGACCCAAAATACAAAGATTCTTTATTCCTTTTCAACCGATGTGCATCTTCTTATGTCATGGTTCCTTTCGTCGTGATTGATTCTACCATGGACTCTTCAATCGTGATTGGTTTTGTCGTAACTTCCTCTATAGTTTCTTTTTCCATCGCATCTCTTCCTCCCACAATTGCTTCTGTCACAACTCTTCCTTGCATAGTTTCTTCTATTGTAGCTATTCTTCCGTCACACATTCCTCTTTCATGTGACCAGAATCTTCATACTCCCGAGAAGAATTCTAGCTGAAATTTTCCTATATTTCCCTAGGGACAACATACATAGTTACATGTATGCAATGTGATCCATTTCTTTAACCATTGTTAGAGAATTAATATACCTTAGTACCATGGTCTTACACCTAGAAGGCATTTTCATTTGTCTTGGACTTATTTTATATGTTCGTACTTATGTTATACTGATCAATATTGGTCTATTAGGTGATTTTTGGATCATTAAATCACAGTTGAAGCACTCCACTTTGATCATCCTAACAGTTGAGGCGCTATACTTTGATCATTCTGTCAAGCCAGGTGCCCTCATTGATGACATACCACTCATTATCCCATAATTCAGGGAATATGTTTGACTAGGGGTGCTAGTGTGTGAATGTGGTCGTTTTGTGGTCTTCTTGGGAATTAATTGGCTCATAGAGACTCTCCCACTCACGCATGTGTTCACCCATGACTAGCATGCCTCCATTTATGATCCATCATGCCTCCATCCATGTTCACACTTGCATTTTTAATTGTTTGGTATGGTTTGGGAGCGTATTGGTCAACCTAGGGAAGTTTAGGGGTCAACCCCTATCCTGAAACTTGTATGCATCCATATGGCCTCCAAAGGCTCATGAATTTTCTCCATTGTACTATAAGTATGTACCATACAAATCCACAAGTTGTACACTAATATAAAGATAATTTATTAGCACCATCTATGTGTGTTATTTTGTTATATTTTACTGTTTTCTTGCATATTCTGTGAATAAGTTAGATTTTGAAGATTTCCTTAGCTCCTAGATTTCACTGTAAAGCAATTCTCACATGGTATCATAGCTTTGTGGAGCTTCAAATCAAAACTAAGAATGTATGAGTTGTTGTTTAGGTCATTTTACAGAAAATTTGAGTGTTTGCATTGTAGGTACAACAGTGTTTCTATCAACCAATGCACAAGTGGAATGGAGGAGACTCGTGTATTTCTGACCCCATTCAACTATTTTGTATGGAAGGTTGAAATGGTGATCCAACTGAGTTCGAAAGGCCTGTACAGAGTCACCATGGCGATTAATACTGATTCCAACTCTATTGTAGAGAAATCAAAGTACTTCAACAAACTTGATGATGCATTTGGTATGCTTTGTCTCAGTATTTTGGGAGACCTTCTCTTCCATGTTGACAGTCTTTGCACACCTAATGAATTGTGTCTAAATATTGAGTCACTATTTGGGAATACTAATGAGAGGAGAGGCCATCAGCTTGAAAATGATATAATCTCACTAAGTCCATCTCATTATGAGACAATACAAGACTTCTTCACCAAGTTCAAAGCATTGGTGCTTCAGCTAAAATAGTTTGGAATAGAGAATAAATATGATCAGCATATCTTGTAAATCCTTTCTAGGCTAGGGACTAAGTGTTATATGTTTGTTTCGACATTCCACTCAAGCAAGATCAGAGCTAGAAATTGGAGGATTCCTACGCTAGAAGACTTCATGGAGTCATTGACTCAAGAGAAATACAAGTTAGTGAAAATAGGTACCATCAAATACACCAAGGATAAATCCCTTGCTTTTGGTGTGTCAAATCAATCCAAAGGCAAGAATAAATTCAAGGATTTCAAGCAACAAAGAGAGAAGGAGAAGAAGCATTCGGATACAGAAAGCTCCAGTTCAACTGATGAGGATTCAAAATCTAGGAGGATGAAGAGTAAGAGAGAGAGAACCACATGTGTTTATTGCAAAGGTTCACATCATGAAATATCTTGCTTCATAAAAAAATGGACATCATGATCCAACTCCTCTTAGAGAACAATATTAATTTTCCATATTTTGCAAAAAGATGGGAGCACAAGCAAGAAGATGGTAAGCATGTGCATGCTTTGTGTGCTTAGGAGAAACCAATTTCTCATATCTCTATTTCATATGTCTCTATTTCTGATTTAAATTCTGATATATCGGAATCTGAAACCTCCATCCCTTCTTTGGAATAAACCCCAAACAGTTCACTAAAGTTTCCTCTAGAAACTAGTCATTTTTCACTAGTTCCTTATGTGTCTTCTGAAAGCTCTTTCCCACTTCATTCAGATCCTTACTATTCTGATTCTTAAGGTGATATATAGGATTATATATATCCTATGATAGTCATGGACTCATTTCCCCAACCATTTGATTCCCAAAAGACCCGACAACCCTCAATTTCACTAGTTGGAAATTCTCAAATTGCCTAGTTTCCAATTCTATGTCACTTGTGTATGTTGCTTTTATGTCTTGTAGGTCATTCATTGGTTGTACATCCATGGAATTTTCCTACATGGTACTATTTCTCCATATGTCTAAAATTGATCTCACCATCCATGGTTCATGTTTCAATTCTCCAGACCATTCAGGTTCGCTCAACTATCAATGTGATAAAGTTACCCACTCTTCTCCCACTATGGATCCATTCGCTCATGGAGAAAATATACGTATGATATTTTCTGTTGTATATGACATATATTATTATATTTCATAGACTCGTGAGATTTTTTACATAGTTATGAAGGTGCTTCATCAAATTGGGAAGAAGATTCATGGTTTTATTCATGATATGGCAACTACACATGAGGTAGATTTTGTTGAATCTTTTGATGTTATTTGGGAAAGAGTTTGCATAGATATATTTTCCATGATTGATTATTATTATAGATCAAAGTATGCTTGTATAAAAATACATTCTTATGATGCTCCTCCATGATCAAATGATGACCATCAAGGGGCCTCTCCACATGTTCTTTTTCTACAATACATTGATGCACTAATGCATGATCTTTGCATCCACAACATAGTCACCAAGTCCGTCACCAAGAAGTTGTTATTTCATCTCATTTAAGTGAAGAAGAGGACCTGTTGAAGAAATTTTTTATCATCTCTATCATGTCCATTCTTGAGGGAGGATTTTCCCCATGAGTTTTTTCCTCTTTCCTTGTTTTACATGGACAAATAAAAAAACAAATTGTAAGAGGTGACTTGAGCCTTAATTTCCAAGGCCTCAATAAACATTTGGTATAAGTTGTAATAAGTTGGTATTAAGGGGGGGTGTTATATCATTAATATACCTTAGTACCATGCTCTTACACCTAGAAGGCATTTTCATTTGTCTTGTACTTATGTTATATGATCCTACTTAGGTTATACAGATCAATATTGGTCTATTAGGTGATTTCTAGCTCATTAACTCACAGTTGAGGCGCTCCACTTTGACCATCCTGACAGTTGAGGTGATCTAGTTTGATCATTTTGTCAAGCTAGGTGCCCTCATTGATGGAAGGCCACTTCTTATCCCTTAATTCAGGGAACATGTTTGACTAGGGGCATTAGTGTGTGAATGTGGTTGTTTTGTGGTCTTCTTAGGCATTTATTGGCTCCTAAAGACTCTCCCACTCACACATGTGTTCACCCATGCCTAGCATGCCTTCAATGATGATCCAAAATGCCTCCATACATGTTCACACTTGCATTTGTAACTGTTTGGTATGGTTTGGGAGCCTATTGGTCAAGTTAGGGGGGTTTAGGGGTCAAATCCTATCCTGACACTTGTATGCATCCAGATGGCCTCCAAGGGCTCATGAATTGTCCCCATTGTACTTTAAGTATATATGATACATATATATAATTTGTAAACTAATAGAAAGATCATTTATTGGCACCATCTATGTGTTTTATTTTGTTCTATTTTATTGTTTTCTTGCATATTTTGTGAATAACTTAGATTGTGAAGATTTCCTCAGCTCCTATATCTCACTGTGAAGAAATTTTCACAACCATATTCCAACACATTATCCCCCCCTGATGGGAATATTGTGACCATTGACTAGTTGACGTACTACGATCCCAAAGGACGGGCCACTCCGGAGCATGTCCTCCCTACCATCAACACAACCATCGATAGTGTATCCATCCCCTCCCTGTATGTTATTGTTCTAGGCCTATTTACTAGTTCCCTTTAACTGACACCTTTTTGTCTCTACCATATGCTCCCTATATGGTTGAAATATCGGATTTTTGTACCATCATGTCTGATAAACTTTCGACCTCATCACATCCTTAGCCGCATCCCCAACTGCAGACCATATCTACCACCAAAATTCTGTGGGAAATTATTGGGGTTCATTTCCCATACATGCCATATTGTTTCTCTTTCCACCCTCTAGAATCATGAGTTAACCAGTCATGGCTACGCTCAACCTTTTGGGATTCACTTTGGGAATTCCAATGTGGTATCTCGATCCCCCCCAATCCCACCCCAACACCACAATTCTTACTAACATTAGGCCAACCTATTGAGACAGTGTCACATCCACCTCCTCGTACACAACCATCTTCTCCTTCATCCACTCATGCATCCCCTCCTCCTATGAAGACTAGCGGTAAGGCACCAAAATCCCCTGCAAATCCACGTCCTCCTCCTACTTGTGCATTATGTGATGTCCTCGTCCATGCTACTCAAAATTTTCCCTATTTTTCATTTCTTCACACCCACATGCGCATAATAGTTGAGGTCGATGACACTTCAGTTGTTAATCTACCAAACATCCCTACATTTAAGAACAAATCGTTACGTACTAACCAATCATGTGTATTTTGTGGCATTTATGGTCATTATTCTCGTCATTTCTCAAACCAGCCCGAGTATCGGTCACTCCTCGCTAATTTATGTGAGTACTCCCTTGAGTCTGAAATCATTGTCCTTGAATAAATCCACCCTTCAGATTCTTCCTCGGATACCACTAACACTATATTTATGATATTAACTTCCATTCTTCCTTCCCCCACATCAACCGCGGAAGATACCTCTGATCTATCCAAGCGCCACTTTTGTAACGACGAAGAGATCCTTGAATCTCTCAGATCTCCTCAGTATCCTTGGGATGACCTGCACCATCGCTCATTTTTCATACCTGATGAACCTTTCTCATCATCAGATTCCTTATCTGTTGAATTGAAAAAATTTATTCATGGAAGTTTCAATTGGTTCAAAAACCCAATTTTTGGCCCCCAAATCCTTTGAAGAAGGTAACATTGCCAATATATTAGCAACCATCAAAGTCACCATCTCAACAAAACCTGGGATAGTTGAGAATATCATGATCGGTGCTTTATGATCCCTTGAGGAAGTCACCACCTACAAGACACTTTTTCAAGAGTCGTGTGATGTTTTCGCTTGGTCCTACACTGAAATTATTGGTTTTGATATGTCTAATGTTGAAAATAAAATAGACACATAGCCTCATTTTTCCCCCATTTGCTAGAAGCAACAACCCATCCACCTGTCGAAGGCACCTGCTGTCAAAGATGAGATTGAGATGTTGGTGTATTTGTAACTTCAAAATGTATTCACTTGTATATCTTATGTATTGTACCCGATGTTCCTATCGAAAAGTATCAATAATGTAATTGAGTCATGTCATACCCCAATGTTCCTATTGGGAGAAACATTAATGTAAACAAGTCATGTAAATTCATAAAGGGTAACCCTCCTTATTGATAAAGGGTTAAAGTCCCTGCAGTTGTGGGGAACTAGGGTTATTAGACTCTCCTAGAGAATTTGGCCCTAGTGAGTTAATGTCAAGTCAAAAAAAAGTATAAATAGAGAGTGAGCCTCTCTATTTATCACACAGTCACTCACACTCAGTTATAGTACATAACTAAGAGAGAGAGAGAAGAATCTAGGACAAGAGAGAGAGACAACTGCTGTCGGGAGATTGTATTTGTATCTTTGGGTTTTACTTTTGGTGCTCATTCTATCTCTGAGGAAGTTATGGGGTTTTCTCCTTTATGGTTTCCCTGAGTAAAATATTTGTGTTCCTTGTCTCTTGTCATTGATTGTTGTGCTTGTAATTCTCTTAGTAAAGATCCTAAGATCATATTGCTTAAATGATAAAAATATAACATGGTATCAGAGATAACCTAAGAAGAAGACATTATGCAGATGCAGAAGCTAGGGCTTCTTACTTTTTGGGTCTCTCTCCACAATTCATCAGCAAAAGGAGTCTAGGATGACTCTCCATTGAAGGGCGCATCTTTCTGTCGAAGCAGAATTTGATTACAGGCATTTTCAGTTTTTGGTTCGGGAAATTAGGGCTTTTTACAGAAGAGTAATTTTTGAGTGAGCCTAGCATAGGATTTCTCTCCTCATCAAAATCAAAGTTTAGAGACCAAGGTCGAATTTTTTCGTTGAGTGAAACTCCAGGAAAGTCAAACCCTAATTTGACCCCAGGCTCGAAAAACCCTAAAATACTAAAACTAATAAGTTTTGGTACATTCGTTATATCACAGGATTGAAGAAGTATCAAGGCCTGAAATTTTCACAAGCAGAAGATAAAATCTTGATGTACCCTATGCAAAAACATTAGTCTCGGATTCGCTATATTATGGGATATATGATCCCTCCAAATCAAGGTTCTAGCCTCTTCCATGATTGATCCCTAAACAGGACACCTAGGGATAATTTATATATCTTGGGATATAAAATTCCAAATGAAATTTATCAAGATGTTCCAAATAGCACATGGAATTTAATTTCTGTGGTAAAATATTCAGAATTTGAAGGTGAAATAGTGACACATTGCACTCCGTACAAGTTCGCTATGCTGAACAGTCCTGAATTAAGTCACCGTGGGAAAAATATCATAATTCCAAATTGGTGAAACCAATTCTGATAAAACCTATGGTGTTGGAAATAAAACAGATGATGCTACCTCAGTACGAAATTTTAGACATAGAGGAGTAGTACTTTTAGATATACCGTAGAAACAGTATCAGTAATTTCTGCAGAAGAAATTGGAAAACTAGGGCTTCCTGTTCCAGGAGCTTTCTGATCCAGGAGGATCCAAGAAGGAAAAATTTTGAAGTCCTCCAATCTCAGAAAAACTAGCACTATATAGAAGGTCTTGTCAAGACAATTCCAACGGCGTTCGTTTCACCTCAAACGGACTCCGTATGAGAAAGTTATCGTGTTTTGTTCTATAAGGTCAACAGGCAAATTTGGCAAAAAGAGGTGCCACGTGGCACCACTGACAAGGTGACACATGGAATCCGTACTGTACAAACATGATGATGTGGCACCACTCAGAGGATGACACATGGTATCCATACAGTACGGACCAATCAAAAGGTGACATGTGGCATGATGACATGGCATGCTACATGTCATGCTGATGTGGCATGATGACATGGCATGATGATGTGGCATGCTGACATGGCATGATGATGTGGCATGATGACATGGCATGCTGATATGGCATGATGACATGGCATGATGATGTGGCATGGTGACATGGCATGATGAAGTGGCATGATGACTAGCATGCATGCATTTGTGCTTAAAATGAGTTTTAGGACATTCATGCATTTATTCATGAGAAATTGTAAAATGATTAATATTTGAAGTGAGTGGAAAAATTACTCACATATTACTCATTTATTTTATTCCTTGAGTGGTTATGAATTTAATGCATGGTTGTAACCAAAAACAAACATGCCATATTTGTAAAGAAGTTGTAACAAGTTGGTTTATGGTTGAAAAAACCAACATGCTATTTAAAAGAAGGATTTTGGTATGTAATGGATTATTGTTGGATTTTGTAAATGTCATTATGGGGAAGTAACTAAATGTGAAAACCCATGGACATGTGGGCATGAACCATATTTTTTGGCTTATGTTCTTAAAATCCCAACCGCATGAAAACCAACTTAGGGAAGTTGTAACCAAGGCCAAGATAGGCAAATTAGTTGCAACCAAAGGAATCCATGAGAGTCATGTGAAGAAGGGCAAGCCAACCTATATAAACCCATTCATTTGCCATTTCCCACTCATGCTTTGGAGTGGAGAATTTGTAGCTAAAGGAGAGAAGGGAGATTGTATAGCTCTGCAGGAGGAAGGTACGAGTGTTTATACTCGTTTTACACCGTCTTCAAGCTTCGGAGTTGCTGGAAGCAGTCTTGTTGTGTTTTGGGCAGCGGTTCTCTTCCTGAACATTGTCTCCAAGGTATCATTGTATCATTGCCATGTATTTTTCCTTATGCTGAGATTATAGATCAGCCCTCCGATTGAGAAGCAGGCTCGAAGACGTAGTCCATCCTGGATGAACTCCGTTATCAACTTGTTGTCTTTATGTGTGTGTTGTCTATGCTGTTTGGTTCTCTTCTTATGGATTTGTGAGCTTCGTTCATGCTCTTTATGCAATTCATGTTAACGTCATAGAGTAGCAAAGATCTTGTTTCCGGATCATGTGGTATCAGAGCAGGGCTATTTGACGTTGGATTGTGAGTGTGGATGCTCACGAGGGCTAAACTGCAAGCTGGTGAGCGTACATTAGAGCCTTACAATTCCGAGATCGGACATGCACACCGAAGGAAAAATATGGAAGCTAATGATGCACGCACCGAGATGGAGGAAAACTTTCACAAGGTCTTCTACATGATGGCCGACAAGGTAGACAAGTTGTTTGCAGACTATGAAGATTGCATGGCAAAAGAAATAAAAGGCAGTGAAGTAAAGAAGGAAGACAAAGAAGTGAAGGACGAAGGCAACGCTTCAGTTAACCACGAAGGAGGTGGCGAAGAGCCTCCTGAGCCTCCCTCTTCACCTTCAGCTTCAAGCACAAGTTCAAGTGCTTCTTCCTCATCTCATTCTCAGCATTCCAAGGTTCCTCACAAAGAGCCTCAAAAGAAGCCCTTATTGAAGCTCGATGTGAAGTTTGATTTTCCCATGTTCAATGGGGAATCGAATGCAGAGAAGTTGAACAATTGGATAAGGCAAATTGAGGTCTATTGCCGAGTCCAGCAGATCAAAGAAGAAGATGTGAATATTTAGTTGGATTCACTTCGGATGACAGGCACCGCACTTGTATGGTGGGAAAGCAAGCTTCAGCAAGGTAGCAAACAAATGGGTAATCTTCTCTCATCATGGTCTGCTTTCATTTCTGCTTTACGTAAGCAATTTTATCCATTGGGTTATGTTCAAAAGGCTATGATGGATTGGCAAAGTTTTAGACAAGGCAAGGATCAGAGTGTTCAGAATTTTAGTGAAGAATTTAGAAAGAAAGCTCTAGAGTTGAATATTTCTTTAGATTCTCCTGGCACTCTTTTGAAGTACATTGGTGCTCTTCATCATTATCTATGCCATACTTTGCTGTTGTTGAATCCTACTAGTGTGGATGAAGCAAGTGTTCAGGCTACTCATCTTGAGAGCAGGGGGAATCATTTGCAAGAAGACCATCAGAAGGAGCCTTTCAAGCACAACAACAACCACAAGTTCAAGAAAAAAGACAAGAGCAAGAAGACAGCTACTGCCAAAAAGGAAGGAGGAAAGCTCCATTGCAACCATTGTGACACTGATGGGCATGATGAAGAAATTTGTTGGAAGTTGCATCCTGAACAGAGGCCAAAGCATTTTGGAGGCAAAAAGAAGAAAAAGACTGTTGCAACAGCGCAACAAGATTTGGGTTCTAACTCAGGTGATGAAACCAGGATTACAGCCATGGGAATGCAAGGTAACAAAACTCCTCATACTGGTTCAAGTTCTACTCATGTTTCTAAAGAAAATGATAAAAGAAGAAGTGAGTTGTTTCACATCAGAGTTGTGTCTAAGCATACAAAGATTGAAACATTATTTGATCCGGGTTCTCAAGTAAATTTGATCTCAGAATCAGTTGTTAAGAAGTTGGGCATACAGACTAAACCTCACCCCAAGCCTTATCCTCTTGGATGGGTATGTGATAATGCTAAGCTACAGGTGGCTAAGCAATGCAGGTTAAGGTTTGCTATTGCTTCCAAGTGGATCGATGAGGTGGACTTCGATGTTGTTCCTCTTGACATCTGCGGTATCGTATTGGGAAGCCCATACTTGTATGATCAAAAAGCATTATTCTTCCGTCATGAGAACAAGTACCATCTCACCAAAAATGGGGTGGAGTACATTGTGAGAGCTCACAGTATGAAGGCTAACACCACTCTTGTTAGTGCAGGACAGATGAAGAGACTCATCAACACTAATAAGAGATACATGCTCATGGTTGTGAGATCAAAATATGCTGAAGCATCCGATGCTTTCAAAGGTTGTGATCCTTCTCATAAAAAGGCTATGATTGATATTGTGGCTAACTATGATGAAATACTTCAGGAACCTACAGGTTTGCCTCCCAAAAGGGAGATTCAACATGAGATTCATCTCCAACAGGATGCCCCTCTTCCTAATGTGGGCATGTACAGGTTGTCCACAGTTATCAAGTACAAGAAGGGTACTAGTAACGAAGTGGCAGATATGCTTTCTAAACCTCCTATTGTTGCATCTATTGTCTTGAAAAATGCTTCTTTATCCCATGAAAGTTATATTGAGCAGTATGCTGATGATGATGATTTCAATGAGATTTATGAGAAGCTAACCAATGGCACACAGGTGGAAGACCACTATTTGCAGGGAGCGTTGCTCTATCATTTGGGCAAGTTATATGTTCCTATCAGTGAAAGAGTCCATGTAATATGAGAAGCTCATACTTCTCTTGTATCAAGGAATTTTGGGGTAGGTAAGACTTTGGCTCATTTGCAAAGGCTTATGTATTGGCCTCGCATGAAAGACATTGTAACAAAATATGTAAAGGGGTGTGTGATGTGCTCTACTTGTAAGCCCACTAATAGAAAATTGGGGCTGTACTCACCACTTCCTGTTCCTTCCCATCCTTGGGAAAGCATTTCCATGGATTTTGTGGGGGGTTTGCCTATGTCTAGGAGGGGTCATGACTACTTGTATGTGGTCGTGGATAGGTTTAGCAAGATGTGTATTCTTATGCCATGTAAAAAGCAGGTCACTGCAGAGCAGGCTGCTTCTCTTTTCTTTCAGCATGTATGGGTTCACTTTGGACTCCCTACGTCCATTATCTCGGATCGGGACTGCCAATTCCTTGGAGAGTTTTGGACAAAGTTATGGTGTATGATGGACACCAAGCTGAAGAGGAGCACTGCTTTCCATCCACAGACCGATGGATAGACAGAGGTAGTCAACAGGACAGTTGTCCATTTGCTTTGAGGCTATTGCAACAAGCATCCTAAGTTATGGGATGAACAGATCCAGTATGTGCAGCATGCCTACAACAGGGCTATGCATTCTTCCACTCAGAGCTCGCCATTTGAGACATGCTTTGGGTACTTGCCAAAGACTCCGTTGGACTTGACTTATGGGAGAGAGGTTGATTCAAGCGCTTCCAAGGATGAAGACAAAGCCCGCAGGTTCATTCAGAGAGTTCAACAGGTACATCAAGTAGTGCAAGAGCAGTTGGAGAAGAGTCAAGCCCAGTACAAGGCTCGCCATGACAAGCATAGATTTGATCATCAGTTTCAGGTGGGAGATCAAGTGTGGCTTCACATCAGCAAGGAGAGGATGAAAGGAGAAGGCAAAAAGTTCAAGCCTATTAGATATGGTCCCTTCACCATCTTGGAGAAGATTGGGACAAATGCTTTTCGCTTAGAGCTACCGCCATACATGTAGATCTACTCAGTGGTGAATGTGGAGAACTTGAAACTCTATGAGCCTCCCATGATCATGGATGAAAGGGAGAATGTCTCATTGCCATCAATTGATGAATTTTCTCCTGAGTACATGGATGAGCTAAAGGAAAATGTCATCTTGGACAGAAGGACAAGAACTTCTCGCAGAGGTGATGTTGATTATCTTCGAGTGGGCATCAAAGGCACTCATCCAAGCAAAGCCAAGTGGATCGAGAAGGAGAAAGTGAGGGAGCAATTCCCTCACCTATCTGTTGATTAGTAAAGGCTTTTGGAGGCCAAAAGCTTCTTAGTGGGGAGGAATGATCCAGGAGGATCCAAGAAGGCAAAATTTCGAAGTCCTCCAATCTCAGTAAAAATAGCACTAGATAGAAAGTCTCGTCAAGACGATTCCAATGGCGTTCGTTTCACCTCAAACGGACTCCGTATGAGAAAGTTATCGCGTTTTGTTCTATAAGGTCAACAGGCAAATTTGGCAAAAAGAGGTGCCACGTGGCACCACTGACAAGGTGACACGTGGCATCCGTACTATACAAACATGATGATGTGGCACCACTCAGAGGATGACACATGGTATCCATACAGTACGTACCAATCAAAAGGTGACATGTGGCATGATGACATGGCATGCTACATGGCATGCTGATGTGGCATGATGACATGGCATGATGATGTGGCATGCTGACATGGCATGATGATGTGGCATGATGACATGGCACGCTGATGTTGCATGGTGACATGGCATGATGATGTGGCATGGTGACATGGCATGATGAAGTGGCATGATGACTAGCATGCATGCATTTGTGCTTAAAATGAGTTTTAGGACATTCATGCATTTATTCATGAGAAATTGTAAAATGATTAATATTTGAAGTGAGTGGAAAAATTACTCACATATTACTCATTTATTTTATTCCTTGAGTGGTTATGAAGTTAATGCATGGTTGTAACCAAAAACAAACATGCCATATTTGTAAAGAAGTTGTAACAAGTTGGTTTATGGTTGAAAAAACCAACATGCTATTTAAAAGAAGGATTTTGGTATGTAATGGATTATTGTTGGATTTTGTAAATGTCATTATGGAGAAGTAACTAAATGTGAAAACCCATGGACATGTGGGCATGAACCATATTTTTTGGCTTATGTTCTTAAAAGCCCAACCACATGAAAACCAACTTAGGGAAGTTGTAACCAAGGCCAAGATAGGCAAATTAGTTGCAACCAAAGGAATCCATGAGAGTCATGTGAAGAAGGGAAAGCCAACCTATATAAACCCATTCATTTTCCATTTCCCACTCATGCTTTGGAGTGGAGGCTTTGTAGCTAAAGGAGAGAAGGGAGATTGCGTAGCTCTGCAGGAGGAAGGTACGAGTGTTTATACTCGTTTTACACCATCTTCAGGCTTCGGAGTTGCTGGAAGCAGTCTTGTTGTGTTTTGGGCAGCGGTTCTCTTCCTGAACATTGTCACCAAGGTATCATTGTATCATTGCCATGTATTTTTCCTTATGCTGAGATTATAGATCGGCCCTCCTATTGAGAAGCAGGCCCGGAGACGTAGTCCATCCTGGATGAACTCTGTTATCAACTTGTTGTCTTTATGTGTGTGTTGTCTATGCTGTTTGGTTCTCTTCTTATGGATTTGTGAGCTTCGTTCATGCTCTTTATGAAATTCTTGTTAACGTCATAGAGTAGCAAAGATCTTGTTTCCGGATCACTTTCCTCCACTGTTTTCAAAAAAGGAGTACATTGGAAAGCTCTCCTTGAAGAGGCCCATCTTTCTATCCAATCAGAAGTTTGAAATTCCAAGTTTTTAAAATTAGGGTTTCTCTAAAAAACCCTAGATCAACCAGATCCGGAACTAGGACGGACACCTCAAATTAGTAAGATCTAATATTTTGCTATTTACATTTGAGGTTCTCATTTCAAGATGACTAATCACACCAACTTGATGACAAGCTTGGTGAAGCTGAAAAATTATGAGCATGGAAGTATAGGATTTCACTGGTTCTTGAAGAAAATAAATTGGGCACCTACATAAGTGGAGAGGTTCCAGTTCCAGAGGGAGATGAGGCTAAATCCTTACAGAAGAAGAACTTGGTCAAGGCCAAGAAGATCATTGTTGATTCAATAAAGGATCACCTTATACCACAAGCGTCTTCCCTAAAGACACCTAAAGAGATGTTTGATTCCTTGACCAAACTATTTGAAGAAGATGAATTTGAGAAACCAATTGAAGAATGTAAAGATCCAGAATGCAGAGACCATACAATCATAATTTACAAGGGTCTCTCAAATCAAATAACAACTTGAAGCAATGGATGAAGAACTAGAGAATGCAGAAGTTGTGATAACCACCTTGAATGGCCTACCAGGGTCATGGGATTCATTCATTCAAGTAATATGTGCCAGAAGGAAGTGATTACTTTCAGCAGACTCTGGGAAGAGAACACACAAGATGAAGCTCAAGAGATAATAAGAAAAGAGAAGATGGGAACAACTGAAGATCGAGCGCTCACGATTCAAAGAATATCCCTCAAGCGATGAGGAATATGAAGAACTCAATTCTTGAAGAACCTCTTATCCATATTAAGCATTTGGATAAGAAATGATGCTGTTATGAATGAAGAAGATGATGAATCTCAAGGAGTTTACCCACAAAACAAATAAAGATAAGTATTCAATTTTCATTGTTTTGTTATGCATTTGTTTATATTCAGTTGATGTTTTATGCATGATAGAATGTTTGCATTAATGATAGTATACTACTAATATGCATGTGATGAGTAAGTAGCTCATGGTGCTATACAACTCTCCATTTCTACTTATCTAGAATGAAACCTCTTTGCTGATCTATTGGATTAGTGCACAATATCAATGATGTCATGGTAGAGATGGAAGATATCTAGAAAGTTTTCGTGAGATATGGATGAATGTTGTATTGGCTAAAATAGTTGCATGATCATATATTTATGCATAAGAATTTTCCATTATGAATATGCCTTATGAAATGTTTCTAACCATACAACTAATGCATTTGACTTGTAGGAAAGATCACGTACAATCACCTACAAGAAAATAAGGATGAGACTTGTTCCGAAGAACAAGTGATGACAGTTCAAGAAATCATCCAAGAATGAAGAATAATATGGCAAATGCAGTTATGTGACACTATTGAGTGACATCATTGATGCAGAACCTTCCAGCTATGAAGAAGTAGCCAAGAAGAAAGGGAAGGAGAATACTAGTTCAAGAAGAATGGTGTCTAGGATGCAGTATCGAGACCTAAAGGGAAGTTCATAGTTCCATCATGCAGTAGATGGAAACATCATGGGATACAAGGCAAGATTCATAGCACGAGGCTTCTCACAGAAAGAAGGCATAGACTACGAAGAGACATTTGCAGCCACTAGAAAGACACATGACAGGCAGAATCATGTGTGCAAATGAAAGAAGGCCTTGTATGAGCTCATAAGGCACCCATGGGTGTTATAGATCAAAATGACACATCTCTACCTGTGACCACTTTCCCATGATTTCGTCGCATGTCGACACTTCCATGATGACACTTCATGAAAGTCACTAAAAAAACACCTAATTTGGAGGACCCATATCTTGCATTCTATAACTCCGTTTGACCTCATCTCTACACCGTTGGAAATATATTTTAGTTAGATAAAACTTTCCAGAAGACCCCAAAGTCTAAAAATGCCCAAAAATACCCTTAAAATGAGCTTTTTTTATGTATACGTGAGTTTCCTTAAGGAAACCCACGTATGTACGCAACTTGCTATATATAATACTCTCGTATGCCTTAAATATGTGACTTTTTGCATTTCAACCCATGTATACATCCTTCATACATGACTATTGTCTCTGAAACCTGTGTACTCCTCCTGAAAATGTCAAAAAAATACGTGTTTTGAAATTCGGTTAGTTTGGGTAGTTATGCAACTGACTCCTTCAATTGTAACTACTTTGTCTTCGACCCTATCTCTTCATAAAGCATATAAATAGAGGTAGGGAGGTCCATGAGAAGAGACTTGAATTTTTTCATTGTCATGCTGGAGGAATTGAAGCTCTCATTGCTCGCACCTTTTCCCTAGAAGCTTTCTCCTTGTGTTGCAGAGCTTGGAGGCTGAGTTCCTTGGAGAAGAGAAGCAACAAAACCAGATCAAGGTTTCGTGAGGTGCCCAATTTGAAGAGAAGGTATATTTGTACTTGTTTTCAAGATTAATAAAGATGTGATGTCCTTCTTCTTCCCAAATCAATGTGTCTTGTATATTGCATCTATGATTATGATTATATGATGTTGTTTGTTAGATTATTATTTCATGTTTCATTGAATATAATCTCATTTCATATGGTCATAGTGGTTTGAGGAAGGTATAATTCATTTTCCAGGTCTCTTGGAGCAAAAGGAGCAAGAGGAGCAAGACGAGGATTGAAGGGCTGCTTGGATCAACCTTCATTTTTCAAGGTATGAACCATTATAATCTCTAAAACTTGCTTATATATACTTGCAGAACCATTTGCATCTCTCTTTCAACCCCAGTACATTGATGGCCTCTTAAACCCTAGCCATAGGAAACTTTCCTTTACAACAGAAATGGCGACTCCACTGAGGATAGCCTTATCTGTTTGGGTTTTTTCTTTATTTCTTTCAGCCTTTTGTAAATTTTCAGGTCTTTCTTCCCACTTAGGAACACTTTATCTGTCTGATAGAACACCTCCCCTGCCTTCCTAAGGCAGTTTTTGACCTTTTTTGGGTTTTTTCCCACCCATACGCGAGTTGCAGATTGAACATTCACATATCTGGTATTTATATATGACTTGCTTTACTGTCAACCCGCATATGATACGTGACTTGTCAGTAGTGAAACTCGTGCATGCCCCTTTAAATGGTGTTTTTTCCTCTTTTGTGGTTTTTTCTTCTGTTTGAAGGTTGTTTGGTAGGTCTTTTGGGGTCCTCTGCAGGTGCATGACTCCAAGGAGTTAGTGTCATCATTTTTGGGTGTTCTTTATATATGTGGTAAGTCCCTTTTTAGCATTATTTTTTTCTCTTTGCTCATTCCCCCTACCCCCTTTGCTTGGTTTGTCTTCTGGCTTATGTTTTTGGTCAGCCTATGTCAGTGATCTTTGTCTGAGTTCAAAATCCTGTTGGTGTTTGTTTCCTTCTTCTTTTGTTGGTTAACTTCACCATGCCAAAATAGTTGACTTGTATTTTATGCAAGCCTTCCTTCCAAGTAGGGTTTATACTGACTTTAAGCATTCTAGAGTTTGTTTGGTGGTTGTATAACAGAGTTCCTTTTGCTTTGTTCTTGTCATCTATATACTTCTGTTTGTAGGTAGTTTTTCTTTTGCATTTATAAAAGAAAAAGAAAAAGAACATATGGTTGTTTAATGTGCATGTAGATTAGGGTTTTGTCTTTAATACAATGCATATCTTTATTTTTGAAAAAAATAAAAAAGAAATTGTTCTTTTGTGGCTTTCAAGTTTCTATTTGAATAAAGAAAGAGAATAGATTTTGCTTTTTGCATTTCATTTATCTTTGCTTAGTCATTTTGTTTCAACTTTGAGTCAAAACACTACATAAGTTTCACACCATTTACCCTTTGACTAAAAACAACCTATTAAAATGAATAATATAATTTAAAAATTATTAATAAGTTTTATTTTATAGGCTCATACACCAACTAGCTTAGGCTAAACTTGTGGATTAGGGATTTTCAACTCTCCACAAGTGTTAAAATTTCAGACGTAGTTGGCCAATCACTAGGTAAATCCTCTTCTATGTAGATTGTATCTAGGAATATCCTCTCAAATGGGAGTTAAGCACGAGGCCACGTGGAGGCTTGGACTGAGGAGATAACCCTATGATTCCTTTCCAAAGCATAGACCAAGGTTTTTGCGCATCTGGGGACTTCTATCAATACCACCCTCTCGGCCCCATGTGGTGCCTGGTGTTGACAGGGTTTCGAGATTTTCTACCCTGCCCATGCATACGAACCAGGCTTGTGACTGTCCCCCCATACTGTCAATATAGTTAAGGTAACCTTTAGTCTCTTTGACATCTAGGGTTCATACACAGGTACACCGGAAGGCTATTTCTGGTGGACCTTGGACGAGCTTAGAAGGTAACCCCGGTAGAAGGTGTGGGAGGGAAGTGGGTGACTAAGCTAAATACGACTAAGATACAGGAAATTAGCTACTAATAGTCGTATATGTGTGAATTTAGTCGTTTTTGTAGTCACAAAGTTATGATAGGGCACTGAGGAATCGAACCACCAACCTCCTGCCTATAATTAGGAAGGTGCTCTACCATTGAGCTAGCACCCTTTAATAAATTTTTATTGCTTGACAATGATGATATTCATACAAATTTATGATAGATAGTAATCTACAAACTACATAATTATTACTATTACAACTTACCAATAACTAGTATTTATGATAAACTAATTCCTCAGAGCTATGTACAATTTTCCCTGCAACTAAAATTAGCATAACTAAAAATGTAATGCTTTTCATTGTATTGCGTAAATTATTGAAACAATGAAATAATTAAAATTAGCACAAGAAAAATTGTAATGCTTTTTCATTGTATTGTGTAAATTATTGAAACAATGAAATAAAGATAAACATGTATTTTAGCTTATTGAAATAAAGAGAAGCATGTGCTTTAAAAATTTTAAGGAACTCTCATAAACTTATATATAATTAAAAATATAACAATCACATAAATAAAATACGGATAAAAAGAGAGAGTTTTTTTTACAACAATAACATAGTACTATATTAAAAATACAAAAAAAAATGAATATAAATTATACATATAATACCATGAAATGTAGTTTTATCATTCAATGTCATTAAAACATTTTACATAAATAAGATTATGCCTAGTAATTCCAATGGAATATAGAAAATGGAAAAAAATTATAGGTTGTCCATCAAGTGGATCATCATCAAAAATACATCTTAAATGCATTTTAAAGTGTTTAATGAATATCCTAAAGTTGGATCTATGTACATTGAATGTTCTATATATTACAACATTGATGTGTCAAAAGAGAAGATATTGAGGAAACCTTTTACAAAGAGGAGGTGAATCTAAATATCCATGCAAGGGAGCTAAGAGAAAATGATGAGTAGTAGGTATTTGATGTTCTACTAGAGTTGGAAAAGGATGATAATGCAGCAATCATCTATTGTGCATCCAAGTATGTAGAGTCCCTGGAGGACATACCCATGAGGACAAGAGTTTAATGAACACTTTTCTTGTTTATGAATGTGTGGATTAGGGGAAGGAAGAAGCAACCCCATTGAGGCTATAATTAAAAGGAGAACAACATTAAGATTGCTATAGATTTTAAAGAAAGTTTTGAAGGAGAGGGCAATGATGTAAGTGTGGTAAAAGAGGAAGAGGTTATATCCCATAGGGAGGTTGTAGAATATAATAATAAAAAAGGTTAATATAACAACCATTTATAGCAACCGCTCCGTCAGGATCCCTTCCTGTAACTCCATTAGATGTGCAGTTCGACGGATTACTAATAGTCATCAGGGCCAATAAATATCTTCAACTATATACATCCCCTAAGTAATTAAATGATTTCTTTCAACCTATATACTTCTATAATAACCCTACTTTTCATGTAAATTCTAGCAACAATACAAGGGAATGAACCTTCAATTACACCCAATAAAAGTAGGACATTGCAACAAGAAACACTAAAACAAGGGGATGAACCTTCAATTACCCCAAATAAAACTTAGACATTGCAACATGACACACTAAAATAACAGCAAACGCTTTTTATGTACTCCATAAAGAACCCCATCAAACAACATTTTTTCTGTAGAATTTACCTCATCTTCAAAAATATATCCATAAGGTACAAAAAACCCATCACTATCATCATCTTCCTTAGATTTAAACTTATATGTGTCAACCTCATTCTTTTCTTCTTCATCATCCTTGTCACAGTCAAAAAGGATTTCCCTAGGATCTTCCTGAAATTTTTAACAAAGTAAGAAAGTTAAAAAAAATACTACAAATACTCTTACCAAAGAGATTTAGTGATGAGTACCTCTTCCCATTCTTCATCACTATCATTCTCATATTCCAAAGAAGAGTCCTTCCTGAAAGGATTTCAAATCCCAATGCCATCACTGCATCAAAAACAAAGAGTCAGAAACAAAACTTTCCCTCTTGTCTACTGCAAGTTTGTAAATTGGTAAGTTGTTTAAAGTAGAATTAAATATCAGCAAAATAAAATCTTATTCCAAGTCGAGGCATTAAAATTTCAAACATATACTTATTTTGCTGAGGAACTTCATATCAACGAACACACAGAAGCACAAGATATGAATATGCCAATAATTGGTACCTAAAGACAACAAAATGACCAGAATTTTACTCACTTGGGAAAGCCAGAATATCTTTAAGTATTCTGTGTCAGATAAGCTCCACTAAAAAGTATGACCCTCGTCAAAAGATAAGTTATGTTTGAGTATCTCAAACCTGACCCAGTCTGCTAAAAAGGTTAGCTGATGCAGCAAGATAGTATTCCTTCCATAAAGACCAAATTCTGGAGTAACTAATTTAATCTCCTCATCTTCTCATTCCTCCTATTAAAAATACACAGCTCATACCATGAATTGCCATTTTTAGTGGATATAAACTATAATTAAAAACTTTCCTAACACTGATAAATAAAATGTGAACAGGGATGTATCAGATATCAAGAAAAGATATAATAAGTTTAACTCATCAATGCATCCTTTATTATAGCAAAAAAACAGGAAAAACGTATTTATAAATGATTCAAAAATGATATTTTCCTCAAGATTATGTTTATGATACATAAATTTTACTTGCAATTACATTTCTCACAATTGCAGCTCTTCATTTTAAACAAGGAAAAAAGGAATACAATCCACTGTCGCCATTGGGCTCCTCCATTCGATGAATTGTTAACATGTCCATCCATGCTAGCTCATCCACATTATGTTATGTTGTGTGTCCACAATGAAAGTGCACATGCCAAGGGAGCATGACAGTATGTTAGCAACTTAGCACAACTGAATATTGGAACAATGCACCCATGTCACTATAGTGAATCTATGCACGTAAAATATTAAAACATCTGCAATACATATCTAAGTCACCACTTTGATTGGCTCTTTAAGTATTCTATGTCAGATAAGCTCCACTGAAAATTATGACCCTCGTCAAAACATAAGTTATGTTTGAGTATCTCAAACCTGACCCAGTCTGTAGAAAAGGTTAGCTGAGGCAACAAGAAAGTATTCCTTCCATAAAGACCAAATTCTGTAGTAACTGAAATCTCCTCATCTTCGCATTCCTCCTATTAAAAATACACAGCTCATACCATGAATTGCCATTTTTAGTGGAAATAAACTATAATTAAAAACTTTCCTAACACTAATAAATAACATGTGAACAGGGATGTATCAGATATCAAGAAAACATATAATAAGTTTAACTCATCAATGCATCCTTTATTATAGCAAAAAACCAGGAAAAACGTATTTATAAATGCTTCAAAAATGATATTTTCCTCAGAATTATGTTTATGATACATGAATTTTACTTGAAATTACATTTCTCACAATTGCATCTCTTCATTTTAAACAAGGAAAAAAGGAATACAATCCACTGTCGCCATTGGAATCCTCCATTTGATGAATTGTTAACCTGTCCATCCATGCTAGCTCTTCCACATTATGTTATGTTGTGTGTCCACAATGAAAGTGCACATGCCAAGGGAGCATGACAGTATGTTAGCAACTTAGCACAATCGAATATTAGAACAATGCACCCATGTCACTACACTACATCTATGCAAGTAAAATATTAAAACATCCGCAATACATATCTAAGTCACCACTTTGATTGGCTCTTTAAGTATTCTATGTCAGATAAACTCCACTGAAAAGTATGACCCTCATCAAAATATAAGTTATGTTTGAGTATCTCAAACCTGACCCAGTCTGCTAAAAAGGTTAGCTGAGGCAACAAGAAAGTATTCCTTCCATAAAGACCAAATTCTGGAGTAACTGAAATCTCCTAATCTTCGCATTCCTCCTATTAAAAATACACAGCTCATACCATGAATTGCCATTTTTAGTGGATATAAACTATAATTAAAAACTTTCCTAACACTAATAAATAACATGTGAACAGGGATGTATCAGATATCAAGAAAACATATAATAAGTTTAACTCATCAATGCATCCTTTATTATAGCAAAAAACCAAGAAAAACGTATTTATAAATGCTTCAAAAATGATATTTTCCTCAGGATTATGTTTATGATACATGAATTTTACTTGTAATTACGTTTCTCACAATCACAGCTCTTCATTTTAAACAAGGAAAAAAGGAAGACAATCCACTATTGCCATTGGACTCCTCCATGCGATGAATTGTTAACTTGTCCATCCATGCTAGCTCATCCACATAATGTTATGTTGTGTGTCCACAATGAAAGTGCACATGCCAAGGGAGCATGACAGTATGTTAGAAACTTAGCACAACCGAATATTGGAACAATGCACCCATGTCACTACATTGCATCTATGCAAGTAAAATATTAAAATATCCGCAATACATTTCTAAGTCGCCACCTTGATTGTCTCTAAATTTAATCCCTACAATGTGCATCCTACACTATGATTATTTTGAATTTTCAACTCTCATACAACAACCAAAATTGTGCACCCATACTTTGACAATTTCTTAAGGGGAGCCTTTCTTTATTTCAACTCCTCTGGTCATGGACTTTGTCAATATCTGACTCCTTCCAGGACCAATCCTACCCACCAGGGATGCAATTTGTCTTCAGCCTTTCCCATCAAACTATATTTTACAACAGTCACATGTCATCAGTGCCCTTCACTTTGCCAGTTACTCAACTCATAAGCTAAGAATCCAATAATAGAATGGCATTCAAGACACTATAACAGAAAGACAAAAAGGTTGTAGTTACAAAAACATTCCCCTGATTAGAAGAAGAATACTCTGACTTCTACTGTAAAATCTGATAAACAAATAAATGTGATAGAGAGATCAATTTACCACTATCCCATCTGAATAGAAACTTGCCACCTAATTTAAACAAATTTCCAATACAATTAATGAGAGGCAAAATATAATTAAATTGTGTACTTACATTGATTTCATTAAATTGAACACTGTCAAAAGGGAAAATGATAGACGAGACGTTGAGTGTGACTACTTTCAAAAAAATACCAACAGTACATGAAAAATCAAATATATGTCCTCAAGTTTCATCCTGTAGCAGGGAGGGAGGGGGATGTTTGTTTACAATCCTAAGCAACAGTGGGAATTGACTTATGCTTGGTGGTCAATAGTGACCACCTATAATAACACAAAAGGATTAGATTTAAATCAAGTGATAAAAATTCTAAGATCCAGGCAGATTCATAAACTTATTGCTAATGGAGACTTGACGATTATCATTTGCAAAACTAGAGACTTGATTCCGTATGCACCGTAATGTCTTGCAAGAATGATCTCTAGACCTAGAATTCAAAGAATTGCAAGTATTTTGACTTGGGGAATTGCAAGTATTGCAAGTATTTAGTATTGAATCATTTACTATTTCAAAGGTACCATTTTATATGGAGGAGTTATGCTTTGTGAATCATTATTCCTTGGCTATAAGGGCACCTAATAGTGGATTCAATAATTAAAGATTCATGTTGCAAATATAAAGAGAAATACCCTGCTCCTACAACATTGTGTCTTTAGAGAAACATTTAAAGGGTTGCATATTTGGCTTCTAGGTGATGATACCAGTTATTTGAAAGGCAGGACAACTGGTTAAGCATGAATTAAACTGGAAAAAATTGCAAACTATTAGGTATAACAAAATATATATCAGCTCTATGTTGAGATGTACAGGATCTGAAACAACTTCCATGATGATTGGACAACAGTTCACAGAGAGAAATAACCATTGATAAGAACTGAACTTTCCTTAGAATGTATGGTCACCTAAAATAAGACTACACTAAAATTTAGATTCTAGTAAGATTTTGAGATTGACTAAACCTATCGAAAAGGTTGGAGAGACTGGTATTCTACAGTTTTCTTATAATGTACAATTACATAAAGGCATATTCTTATCAATATTTATGACTTTCAAAATGAAGGAATTTACATGACCATGAAAAGCACATTTATGATGAAGCAAAGGGTAGAGAAAATCATGATGAGGTTCATATTCCCCATTTGAACTTCCTACAAGAAACTATTTCTTTGTAAGGGTAATAAAGCATGTCTCCATCCTGCTTGATTGGACTGTGAAAGTGCCCTGCCCTGATTATCTGATTAGAAATTAGTTTTAATTTCCAATTCCCTTCAGGCCCTATGGCATGTTTACGCCTTCCACTCTGACTCCCCACGTGGGATGCATTGCTTCTTCAATGGAATATAAGAGCCTCACTAAGACTTAGGTCTCATAATTTGGTGTGGAGTTATATTTACAAGTACAAAGTTCAAGGTTCATGAAGACTTGTTCAAAACCTACCAAGCGGTTTCACAAAAAAAAGAGCAAATACGACACAAAATTTGGCACAACAGTTTTTTTATCTTATTTTTAAATTTGGTTTTGATTGATCTGGGGGGAGTTACAAACACTCTCAATATTCAGCGCCAATAGTTTCCTTTCTTCATTTCGTTAGAAAATTATTTGTGGAATTCCATTTACACATACAAAGTTTAAGCCCATGAAATCTTATTCAACACCTTCCATGTAAGATCTGTCCATCCTTATTCAGCATGTTCAATTTGTATGGTATCAGCATCCCATTTTCAAGATAAAATATGTGATAGTACCAAAAGCATTACTCACTTTGGTGAGTTCAAGAGGCTCGAAAAAGTCATCTGCAGTCTTCATCAATCTACATCTGCTCCAATCCTATTTTTATCAAATTATAAGCATTTTTATTATCACTGTAGTGACCCTTATTTGTGAAGAAATTGAAACATAAGATGCTTAGAGTCATGGAAAACGAGAGAAATACATATGATATTGTGGTAAGAGAATATGTTGCAAATGTTGATTTGGCCATTACAACAGAGTCTATCCAAGCAGTTGGAAAATTGAATTATAGTAGTGTGATTTCAACGGTATTGTTGATCGAATTCTTCAATTCCTTGAGATGGAAAAGGATTATATCACCATAGAAACTCTGGTTTTAATCATCAAAGGCATTTTAAGGAATTATCCACACCAGAGCCATGACTATACTGCAGTCATTGGAAACATTAGCAGTAGAAATGTTCTTGAACCCAAGGCTAAAGTTGCAGTGGATTAGATGTTTGTAGAATATTCTCAAGATATTGTCGAGAAGCCTCTAGAAACCTAGAGCGTGTAATTAATCCATCTAAACAAGCAGTTTCTATATTTACAGATACTCAGGAGCAGTTAAATCATGCATTGTATATTTGATGAATTCAACTTTTATTTATGTTATTTATTGGGAGCCTCTTATACTTTTGTTGCTAAGGAACATCAGGGACCAAGTTTTCAAAAGATTTGAGATTTTTGGATTTCACCACACGACCTACTGATAATCTCCTCCTAGAGGTAAAGAGTTGAAGCAAGTGAAAATGATCTATTCCAAAGAGTTGAAGCAACAAATCAGTCTTTTTCATATAATGCTTCTAACTAGATTGAAAGTTCTGCAACCCTTGTCTCCCATCCTCTATCTCTTACAACTGTCCCTCCTCAATCTAAAATTTCAATGACAAGAGAGGAACCTCTAACACTTATTCCACACGTGGGTTCTGTGATTGATGATTTTCTCATGTTGGACCCTTTCATGCTGACACCGCCAATTTTTTCATTAACACTTGGTCCTACCACCTTTCAACAAAAATGAAGTTTTATTCCAATTTATCTAACACAGGTGTACCCATCCTGCTCTATCATAAGCAGGGGCATCAATTCAATGCATTGCATCAGATGGTGCAGATCCAAAGTTTAGATTCAACAACACAGTTTAATTTGTTTTGTTAAATTTTATCAATAAATTTTGTTTTTGATTGATCCATGGGGAGTTACTCATTAAAACACCAAACCCACACTCACTTTAAGATGAGGAAAGAAAACCTAGCACAACTATTTCTATTATGATCAAGTATTAGGAATGCCTTTACTGGAATAATCCCCACCACAATTGTTTTCTGTTAAGATTGATAAAAAATAAAAATAAAATGAAGCTTTATTGAAGTTCCTATCCTAATTTTGATCATGTTCCCACCATTTAATACGAGTATCAGGAATGCAGCCATTCGTCTAGATGTTTGTCTGTTGCAATAAGATAGAAAAGACGGGAACACTAGGATCAACGTAGTTTGGGAAAATATTAAGGAAAATGAGGAAATTAAACATAGAATTTGACAGATTTGGTAGAACCATTGCAAAGGCTTGCAAAAATTTCATTTGTGATTGTTTCCCTAGCCAATTACATACCAGTAATGTCATTCGAGAATAATCCCTCCATTAAAAAAATCATAAAATTTTGGTTTTAGCATAAGAGTGGGCAAGTCACAAGTCAGAATGTACTTCAAGATTACTGACCATGAATTGCATTCAATATTAATATATTTGAAAGAAAAATGATAATAATCACGAAAACAAATTCCCATAACTTCGTTGTAGCTCAACTAATTAGAGGTATGCTAAACTTCCACATTATATAATGAAAAAAAATAATACCTATGTTTGCATTGTTGGGAAAGTTTACTCTTTACACCAGCCTGATTTTGCATATCTAAGAGAAAAAGATATATCAAAATGCTCACAATATTTATGATAGTCATAACAATTATTCTAAGAAATGGAAACCTCTTAATTGTTTGATTTAAAATAATCATAATTAATTAGTCTCATTAAACAAGCTATAATGTAAATACACGTCACCAACTTTGTCACTTTTTTATATGTGATAGATTATAAAAAAATAATATATTCTATGTCGAAAATTTAAATTTAATATATAATAAATGGTGAGAGAGTTAATCCTAAGATCCAACGTTCTTTTTAATATTATCATAAATCCACTTGTTGAACCTCCTTGTCCCAAATCCCCCTTTGGAGGAGATTCGCCTTCATGACATCAAATATTTTATAAAAAAGTGTGATACAAACATTAGAATCGTCATAATACAAATTGATTCAGTAAATGTGTAAAAAGTTTTCAAAGATTACTAATGAAGCGATTTGCCTCGGAGTACTGTGAGAATCAGTGCCTTGTCTCTTGTTAAGATTTTGTCTTTTAGGAGGGTTTCTACAACTCAATTTCATAACAAAGTGTGATACAAACACTAGAATCGTCATAATACAAATTCACGAAGTAAACTAGTGAACCGATGATATGCACCGATCAGACGACCGACCGCGCGTGATCCGTCACATCCGACGCGGCCGGTCGTCCGATCGGTGCATATCGTCTGGCAAATAGGTCCTGGCCAAATTCACTCCTGAAAATTATGGCTTACGAAGGGTGATAAAGAGATAATGTTATAATTATTGAAATTCAAATCAGATTTAGAGCTCTTCAGGAATTTTATTTCGTTTTATCCTTTGACAATCATAAATGAATATTTGTGGCACATTTGCATTTGCAGGTTACTATAGAGGTGTTGAAGAACTATGAGAAGAAGAAAATGTCAATATAGGATGTGAGGGACGCAGAGGTAGAGCATTAAAGCAGGGCGACTCATTTGGTAGAACAATTGTAGAGGCTTGCAAAACTTTCATTTGTTGGTGCCTTTCAGTTTTCAAAAATGAACTTCTTGAAAGCATTAAGACAAATTATTGTGGAATATCACCTTCACCTACATTCTGTATTCTATATGTTTTAAGACCATTTATATCACCTTTCACTTTGCTTGAATTCGTGAATTGGTTGTTTTCCAGTAATATCTCTGAGCATCAAGAAGAAAAAGACTTTGCCCCTGGTCCAAAGATCCCCTATGCCCATATCGGGCTCTGTTTTACAACAGTATCAATTAAAATGTTCCTTGCCTACCTAAAACAAGCTAAGGAAGATATTTTTGTTCATCAGTTCTTTTGGGATATGGATGGTCAAAGGTTTGATGCAAATGTGGTTGGAGAAGTGTATAAGAAAGTGATCTTACTGTTCACTCAAACATCTGGAAAATGAAGTTTTTCCTTCAGGATTGGTAATTTAAGTGATTGATAGCTATGATGTTATTATGAGATAGAATGGTGAGGCTAATATATGGGTGAAGGCCACTAACTAAGAAAAAACAGTTAGCATAAAAGCAATCTACTGTCAAGAGGTGTGAATTTATGCATTGCAGACTCCTTTTGATTTACCAAAGCGAGTTCAATTCCATATGATGCAAAAATTGCAGAGGTAGTTTTGATCAGGATATAGAGAATATGAAAGTCATAGAGTTGGTGTATTACTTAAATTTGATCATAGAAATTCTTTCTCATCAAGCAAACAAGCTTGGAACAAGTAAAGAAAAAAACTCAACAGACAAATATGCCAGATCAAGGGTTGTTGCAAAGAGATTTAAGGATGGTAAAGTGTTCAACAGTGAATTAGGATTAGTTCAAATCCCTCCAAATCAGGCATTAAATCTGGATGTGAACAAGTGCATTTCAAGTACATTTACAACATGAGCATCCTATTGATAGAGATCATAGTCATCACCAACTGATTAAAACACAAGCATCGACAACAAATGCCAAGTACCTAGTCATGAGGAGACAGATTCCTATAAATCTAATATTTATAACAGTTTGTACTATTTCTTAGCCTGCAACATATCAACTCATTATTGAAGCTTATTTACAGTTTATTTTGATGAAAACAATACACGATTTGAAGCCATGAAATTAGCAGTCAAGCACTAGTTCCATATTTAGTGGGATTTATCCAATATCTTCATGGATCAAACAACAATCAAGTGTCATTAAAATTTGAGTCTAAATGCTTTTTCATAAAATAGAGAATCATTCCCAGATTTGAAGAGATTTTTTCAAAGTTGAAAACAGAGCATATAGTAGATAGTCAACAGTTAAAGGGAGATTATCATAAATTCATGGACAGTCAAAGAGATATCCCAGATTTAGTGGCAAGAGTTCTCCAACAATTCAAACAATTCGAGACAATTGGCAGTTGTGATAAATTTAGTTTATTTGGTGATTTTTAATTGATTTTTGTTCCCTAAAATTAGATGCAATATGTTAACGTAATTTTCAAGGAAGATAGCATTTGATTACTATGTAACAAGTAATCATTTATCATAGTATAATGCTAACATGGGCTAGCCAATCCCCAACAAGTAATCATTGATCATAGTAGAACGCTAACATGGGCTAGCCAATCCCCAACAAGACTAAAGGCTTGAACTGCATCTTTCCACATACAAGACCCATTTTGATGATTTTGTCCCTTTTCTGAATCCTTTCTTCTACAGTGAGAGGCTTTATGAGTTTATGAGTAATCACTTTTTCCCATAGACCCACCCCTTTTATAAGTCTCCAAATACCTTTGGCTGCTAGTGCTTTGGCAAAGCAATGTGGATTCTTTAATCCCCATCCTCCCATGTCTTTGGGTAAAGAGATTTTCTTCCATACAACCTAAGGGAAATCCTTACCACCAACCCATAAGAATATGAAGCTTATATTTATTATTTGCTCTAAAGTTTCCTTATGAACATATGTAAGAGAAATCCATAAAATTGGTATAGCTTCAAGCATAGCTTTCACCAATACCAATATTCTAGCCCTAGAAATACATTTGTTACACCATAGATTCAGCTTCCTTTCCACCTTCCCAACAAGCAAAGTCCAATTAGCTTTGGAATAGTAATTAGGTTTTAATATGAATCCCAAATACTTTAGTCCATCCTGTAGTGCAAGGACAACTATAAATCATTATGTGAATTGATTCTCCGTGGACTAAATCTCCCTAAAATTAACAAAAATCTTCCACATATCCTCAAAATATCACTTCATCAGAATTACATGAAATCAACCAGCCTTTACAAAATATGCCTAATACACCTTGGAAAGATAAAATATGCAATATATTTTTTACAAGAAACACTAAAATTTTGACCAGTACAAAAATCCTTGGACATGTTGCTTTGGAGATTCCCTAGTGTGAATGTACCAAGAATTGAACTTGAATTAGATGTGGTAAATACTAAATTCCATCCATCCTACTACTAGACCACATCCTAATCGACTAGAATAGTAGGTCCTAAAGGACAAAATAGGGTGGGCTTGGGTCCGTAATATATGCAACATTACAATCAAGGTTGAAGAAGAACAAGACACACTTCTTCAAACACAGGCATTTCTAAAAGACTGAAACAATTGTTTCAAGACATACTTGCAACTGAATATATAAATCGACTACAATAGCTAATAACATAGACCATAGCCTTTATAAATTGCGCATAAAACAATCAAACAAACTTTGTTATTAATGTGATTCCACAGACTTTGGTCGATTAAGCCCACTGAGCGCAAAAAACCCAGGAATCCTACTCTGTAGCATTTATAGGATGGAGAAAAAAATTACAATAAAATTTGTACATTTTTTTTCAAAAAGAAACATGTAAATCCAAAGAAATGATGAGAATATCTGGGCACATACATCATCGAATACTTTCCAGCTCGGTTTGTCTTTTTGCTTCTCTATGGTTGTCTTGCTGAGAACTCATGGAAAAATGCACAGGTTGTGATGCATCCTACTCGTTGATGTTGTTTATATGAATCAATTAGGGATATTAGCAAAAACTAGAAACTTAACCTGCTATTGAACATGTCAATTGGAAACAATGTAATCAGCACAAAGTCATGTAGCTAAAGATTTGCACATCCTTGTGTCAATTGAAGCAGTTTTATTAGGATTCACCTTGGTTTGCTCAGGTTTGGGTTGAGAATGGCTATGAGAACATAAATTTATCTCATTTTATCATAGCCATATGTCCTTGCTCATGTTCCCTAAAGTAGCTGACATACTATAATGAATGCTTATTTGGTGTTAACTTCATCAACAACTTGTTACTCTCTCTATTACTTATGAGGACTTTCCGGAAATTGTTGCATTAGTTTAATTAGTCCTCAGTGCACCTTCCCAGGTCCCTGTTACTGTGTGGATACCTTTGATACCCAGGCAAACAAGACTTCTTGAAAAGGGAGCTAACAATGCTTGGTGCAAGGATTGGAGCAAGGATTGGATCACCTATGGCTGCATGGTTTGATCGTGTTGCAAAAGGGTGCCTTCCTAGCCTTTGTCTTGCTACTCACCCTGCATTTTGAGCAAGGAGCTCCAATTAAGTGTTCCATTTCCACACAGAATTGTTTTGATGTGTACATATTTATGTCACGTATGTTGGAAGTGATTTGTATGTTTCTTTGGATTACTATAGCATTGATCAAGACAGTTGCAACTCTGTGGATGTTGAAATAATTTATTGTCATTACTATTCATGGGTTGTTTTCTAAGCATTTATTATCTCCTTGCCTTGCCTATATAGAGCAAGTGATAGTTGTGAGTTCTAGAAAGCAGACTCTATTTCCTTTATTGGATATAAAATCCCAAAGAAAAGGATTCAAGACGCAACATGGATAGGGAAGAAAAGAGGAAATTGGACAGCTCGGTATTATAAAAACATGTGCATTGTGGAAAGGTTTCATTCGCTTGATTCAAGCTTTAAAAGATGTTTATTCCAGGTAGTGGACAGACTTTATCTAAAATATGGATTGAAGTTGCTTGCATTTGTTAACGGTTTTGAACAGGAGGATTATCTTTTGGAATAGTTCCAGGTTTTCTACAGACAGAAGCCTTCTAAAGGTTCTATGGCTTCAGGTTTTCAAAGACTTGGAAAAGTTCATATTCTTAAATAAGAAATCAAGAGTTATTCCTAAAAATATATGATCTAGGCACCATGCATCATCAATGACAGCAAAGACACTTTTGTTCAACTATTTGCAAACACAAACTTTCAGGTATCATAAATATTCTAGTTAAAATTTGAAAGACAGCTGGAATTCAAGGCAGTGAAACTGTATGAGCAGATTAGTTCTAGGATAATCATTGTTCTAGTTAATCTAAGGTTAGGAACCATTAAATTATTGTTGGTTCAGAGCAGTGAAAAAACCAAGTTTGCAGTCTAAAACAAATGTGAGCATATTCTCTCCAGCTTGAGACATGTTCACCTTTCTTTGCTCCCCTCCCCACAATGAGGAAACATAGATTCTCTTCTTCATCCCACATAACTAGCTTATTTCTTTCTCCTATCAACTAGACATGAGGTGCATAGCTCTCTTATTCAACACCAACACAAACTTCCAGCATTTGAGGCCCCTCAGCTTTTCGATCAGGGGATAAACAAATCACTTCACTTTTCCATTGTATCCATGAGACATTGTGAAAAGGAATTGTCACATAAGAATGGGAAAACTACAGCATAGCGGTCAATCAATAAATGCATTATCCATTAAGTAACCCTTGTTGTAATTGACTTAGCCAAGGAGGGTGATCTTGATAGAAAACATTACCTCATAGACTTGGTTTTCCTTGCACAGATCAGTATATTACCAAAATATTCCTCTCTTTCATGGCCTTGGATGGTAGAATAGACATATTGTAGCCTTGATCTCACCTCTTAGATATTCCATTGTTTGATTGTAAGTAAACAAGGTAACGGCATAAACATCAAAAGTCACTAAGAATGGCATGTCTTCTTATATTGACAAATGACAATTTGAAATCTGGGCATATGTTGATTCAAGTTTCTGTCAATGAAAATTCCAACATGCTTGTGGCTAATTGCTCATGGCTCTTCCACTATTCTTTCTAGGTTCCAACCATTTATTCAAATCACCATATTAATAGCTGACCTAAGAACTTTAGTCTCTTCAATATGCTTTCTCTCAAACCTGACAACACCATATACACCTAGACCATCATTCTTGTATTAACAATATCAAGTGGTTGTGAAAGGCCATAAAATTACCATTACTTATTTGTAAAGATATCACATGTTAATGCATAAACACTGAAAATACCTCATAATGGGTGACCATAGAAGAAACCGCCTGTGATCAGGCAACTCTAGACAAGTCTGATCAACAATGTTAACTGCCATCAACATTAGGTTCCCTTTATAGATAAAACATCAAGTAGATCTGCTGACAATATAATTGAATAGGTTCTCTCTGGTTTACTGGTATCAATTAAGTACCTATTTGATCTTCCCATTGTTGGTGCCAACTAACTAACCTTGCACAACACTACATAGACAAACCACTTATTGGTGTAGTGATAACCTTTCTCATATGTATGTTGACGAATCTCTGAGGCCACCATTGCCTGAAACGTAGACCCGAGTATATAATTATGTATTTTTCTCTATTTAAGTTGATACAAAATTCTTTACATATGACCTAAAAAAAAATCAAGAGTTGAAAATGCAAATTGCTAAATTATCAACAACTTTACTGGGATTTTAGATGAAGAGAATGGCTTAGCTATCAGATGTTTTGAATAAAAGTTAAAACTGTGCCTGCCAGTATCTCGAGATAGAATGTACATTCAGTTTCAAAAAATAGACCCCAAAGTATAACTATAGTCTGTCAAGTTAACAAGCTATTACAATGACAAACTAATCATTTGTCATTGTAATATCCAGTGACCAAGACTACTGTTAAGCCCTTCCTTTTCTATTGATCAGACAAATTATGTTAAAATCCATCGACTGTCATATTTAAAGTAAGAAGAATTTGCAAAGGATTTTGAGATCTGTATGTTACCTCTTTTCCTAGTTGGTGACTTGAATGCCTGTTGAGGTGAATAGAATTTGTTCACAGAACCTACAGAACTCATTGGATGAAATAGTGAGAAATTATCAAGTCGTTGTGGCAGCCAAGTGCAATAAAATACCATAACATCGATGCCTCTATAGTAGTGTTGGTTTAGACTTATTTTGGCTCTATTAAGATGATGTATCAAGCTAGTTTTCCTTCCTGAAAACCCTAGCTGCGTACACAGTAGTATAATTTCCTTCCACAATTGAAATCAACAGACTATAACTCCTTCAAGGTTGAGTCTGGTCGTTCAATTAAACTTAATAATAGAATTTGAGTCCACCAATGAATATTCCATTTGGGAAGACCTGTCATTTAAAGTGAAATTGCTAAATTGTTTCAAGTTCCTGCACCAAATATCCATGGTTCTATTCTGTTTTTGTTTTCATTGACTGCATTCCTGGTACCCTTGAGCAAATGATCCCAACCTTTGAGAATAGTTGTTTTTTAGCGTCTCAAATCAAGAGGGATAGAGCCTGGTTATTTTTAGGAGAAGTTGGAATGGGGCAAAGAAATGATCTCGTTTCAGCAAGCGTTCCTTGAGGAAATATGTGAGGAGGTTTTGCAGTTTAGACTGGAAGAGAACACCAAAGCTCGGAACAGACTGGCAACAATTTGGGCTCTTCTTCATTGCAGTGGTCCAGCCTATTGACCTAAGGCATTTTGGGACATGGGAGAAGGTAATCCAACTTGATTTTCAAATTGACTTTTTTTTTAGGAACATTTGAGCCCTTGAAACTGCATTTCCTTATTGCTCTGGGTGGAAACCCTATGACCACACTTCCTATGAAAAGGTATCCAATATTTTGAGACTGCATTTCCTCACTTCTCTGGCTAGAAACCCTCCTAAATTCAAAAAGTTGTGAGACTACCTCTGCTACAATGGATGGTCATAGGCATATCAGTCATATTTCATGTAAAATAAAAAAAAATTACATGGTAATAAGAAGGATGGTGCATAAGACTACTAGTGCAAAAAGTAATAAGCAGCAACATGGAAAAACATTGGCACAGCTATGACCGCACAACACATTGGTTTTTATCCAAAATTCACTAAAAAATTATCAATTCATAGTAAATCGATAAACTTACCAGGGATTTTGTAAGCAAAGAAGGTGGTGTTGACGCCAGAGGTGCAAAATTTGTGGCCCGCCTCTTCAAAAGTCTCCAGGTTCTCTCCAATGTTGCTTTATCCATGGCAGCTATGGCAATTAAATAGAGAAATTGTAAACTCTCAACAGTGGTTAATATCAATCCCAATCTCCTCAACGGGTATTACCAATATCCATATCCATAACCCACCAAACCCTCCAATGTTTGGTGCCAACGGATAGGCTATTTGACATGAACTAGCAGGTTGAGCAGTAATCGGAATTGAAGGATGGTGGTTAAGGAAAATCGAGCATCGGCCATGAATGTCATTGTCGTAGAGGTGGGTGCACAGCTGTTTGGTAAACTAGTTGGGTCGTAGTTGGGTCGAGCTGCACATGAAAATAGATTTTTTATTTATATATATATACATATATGTATATATACATATATGTATATATACATATATGTATATATACATATATGTATATATACATATATGTATATATATATATTATTTTATTTCATAAATTATGTTGATTTGTTTGGTTTTGTTTTATTTTTATTATTTGTTTATATAAGTTATATAGATTTGTTTTGTTTTTGTTTTATTTTAATTATTTTATTATATAAAAAAAAATTGTTTTTTTTTAATATTTTTTGTTTTATTGTGTGGACTAGGTTAAACGAACAATGAATCAAGTAAGTAGTGATGTCTGGTAGAGAGGTGGGATGTGGGACTAGGTAAAAACTATGGGGCAGGTAGTAATCCTATGTGTATGGTAGACTTGTTGTAATGGTTGGTCCTCTAGTAGTATGGTATACTGGGTAAAGCCAATTGGTATGGGGTAGACTGCCCAGCCAATTATTATAATCTACTAGCCCATTCCTAGTTGGGTATAAGCCATGCATATCAAATCTATATTCTAATTCTATTTAATTGGAGGTTTCTTTTACTCCTGCCATGTAATGTCACATGCCCCAATGAGTTCCCTCAACATCTGTACTCCCCGGCCTCCAGTTGTACTCCCCAATTCCTCTAGTTTAATGGTTCACTCCGAGCAATCAATCTACTAGAACCCTCTTGGTAAAGAGACTGGATATTCCTCGTAGCATAAATTCCTTTCTATTGTGAACCAACTCGCTCTTGGCTTCCCTACCTTCTGAATCTACCCGTCAAGGAATGTCATTTGAAAGCGAAACCAGGAAACAAGGCAGAATGGGACCTATAACTGACTGATTATCTCCTTCTCAAAGAAAGTAATATATAAGGAAAGAGGTCGAACAATAAAAAATGGTAAGGAAAGTTACCAATATAAATAATATGTATAAAGGAAAGTTCCCCATTTGAAATAGGCACCCATAGATAAAACTCATGCCAACCAAGGTTTGTAAGAATTGCCCTCAATAAAAATATTCTAACAAATATTTCCTTGCATAAGAAGGCATCGAATCCTGTATCAACTCTGGGATCGACTGCATGGAGTAGCATAATGAGTATCGGCACCTACTCTTTACGCATACTTGGATTGATTAACGGCATCGCCACCTGCCATCGACTACATGAAGTACAAACATCGAGTGTATAAACTCTTGGGATCGACAACATTTATATTTTTTTTGGTTTTTTTATATTTTTTGTTTTATTTTTTTATTTTATTATATAAATTATGTTAATTGGTTATATATTATATTTTTTTAATAATTATCATATAAGTTATTTAGTTTTATAAATGGAGTAGTTTATACGGAGTTGACGATTTGGCCTGAAAGTCGGTCGACGTTGTTGCCACTTCTCCCCCTCAACCTTTCGCACCAAGCTGGCCTTATATGCAAAACATTTCTTGCAAGTATCAATGTTTGTCTCTGCCATTTATGGGAGCTGGTCAAACAGTCTTATGATCCCTCTTCTAATGCCACTCAGCTCTAGAGTTTTGTGAAACACTTGTGTACTACAAAGTGATGTAGATTACTATTCAAGCATTGTGTGTGAAATTTCTTGTTCAGGTTTCATCAAACACTTGTGAGCATTGTTGAAAAATGGATGTAGGTTTCCGGATATACAAGGTTTGATTTTAAGCTTACTGCAATGGTCCCTTACAATATAATATCCTCATAATACAAATATTTGATATTGATTCAAAAGAGAAATACGACAAATTTATATGAGAAAAATATTTAAATACCATACTTAAAACAAATTTCAATACTTAGGAAACCAAATCTGAATATTACATAAACATATGACCTGTGTAAGGGATATTAAACATATGACCTGTACAAGGGAAAAATGTATAGCACCTTCAGTCAGTAAATAGTCTCCTTTAGTGGTCATTATTTTACTTTGAGAGTGAGATGGTAATGTGTGGCTGTGAAATGAGTACACCCAGCTCTATTTGTGTCCCTTCGCAAGAAGATAACAACAATATAACAATGTTGTAATGTCAATCTTCTTTCCCAATGGTGTGCACCCTCTTTTGCTCAATGGTGTGCGCCCTCTTAGTACCCACGCTGCCTCTAGCTGGAGTACTAGTTTCACCTCTAGATGGAGTACTAGTTTCCTCTCTATTACTAAACCGAATCATGTGATGACATATTGATTATATCAATAGTGATACAATTGTACATCAACCACACCCAATGTACATTGATCTTCCTTAAAAAAAACATAGATGCTTGCAATGCAGAAACTCCCTTGAGTTCATTTTCACTAAAGAACAGCCACGAATTTTAAATATATTCTTCTAACTATGATTTTCAATATTTAATTGTGTGTACCAAGTTCATTATCAAACCTTTACTACGAATTTTCTCATAAAAGAATCTCTCTGCAGATCGATCGAATATGCGGCAAATGGCCAAAACCCTTTTTCATATTCTCAACACAATAATGCATACAGTATAAATTATGGGGTTTTACTTTGTGAACTTGCTTGGATGGGAACTTTATTTATCTACACCGGGAATCTTCTGTTTGAGCTCCAATTGGATATGGAATGGAATAATATGTTATGCATGGCTAATAAAATGGAACATCAAACTTCTGGATCCATGTTCGGCCTCCATGATCTGATCGCCTCTCTTCTCTATTGGAATCTATTCCCCTGCCGCCGCGTCTGGGTTATCTTCCATGCCTTGACCTATCATATCGGTATGATTCACCAGCGCTACCCCTTAATGATTTCTCATTTTTGGATTGATAGTTTCCCCTTAAATATTGTGTATGTCCATAAGAATTGGGATGGATGCGCGCGTTGTCTCTATCCCTTCATGTTCCTACCCATGCCCATGCCTTTACCACTTCCTTTGATAATAATAACGGGATTGGACAGGAAACCCTACTTCACTTTGAGGGGGTTGTGGATAGAATATTTACCAGTTGGTCAAATATGAACATCAACAAGCTCAAGAGGATGGCATCACTTCCAATCCGTGGGTGGAAGCACATCGTCGTATTAATCCAAGAGTTGTTCTTATCGAACATGTCGAGCCGACTGACCCAATATCGAATGTCATCTAAACAAGTTGTCGAAAGTAAGCAAAACCTGATTTGGCTTGTAGTTTGGCCCTTGACATGACTTGCAAATGGTATGGGAATAGGGCATGATGATGATCAGGGTTGGAATTTCATTTCGTCTTGGGATGGAAATTCAGACTATTTTTTTTTTACGTTTTGGGTTTTTATTTTTCAAAACATATAAAGTTTTATTTAAAAAAAAGTTAGTGTAAATTTTTTTCATTAATAGGTTTTTATTTTTTAAAACATATAAATTTTTATTTATAAAAAAATTAGTGTAAAATTTTTTCATTAATAATTTTTTATTAAAAAATTTAAGTAATAAAAGGATTAGATTTTATTATATACTAAAAAAAATCTATTAAAAATATTTACCAAATATAACACAAATCATAAATGACACCCTCTAACATTATGCAATATACACCCACCATATCCATATTACTTGCAATTAAAAATTGGGTTTAGAAACCACTTTCATTAAAGTTCAACCTCTAGAAAAATTAAGAAAAACTTAATGGTGACTTATAGAAATAGCGAAACATAAAAAACACGTCATTAATTTTTTACCAAAATTAAAACATCACTTCCTCTCACATGTGGCAAATTAGTATGCATTTAGGAGGTACTCACACCTCTCACACCTGGCAAATTAGTATGCATTTTGGAGGTACACACTGCTTGGAAAGGTGCATTTAAAACTAAAAACCATGGTTTTGTTTTTAACTTGGATGAATAGCTATGAAAATCAACCCCAATTCTAATGTAAGAAATTATTATAACTCGATGGTATATAAAGGTTTCAATCATATCTAAATAAATTTTAATACCAATGAAATTAATTATAGTTAAATAAATTTTAACAATACTCAATATTTAAAGCATAATACCATATTGATTTTTATATTTAAAGGGGATTTTATATTTAAATGGATTGTGTGGCTATGAAAGGGCTTTTTGTTGGATTTTATATTTAAAAGGATTGCTAAATGTGTATCTATGAAATTTTTTTTTAGAATTCCTTGTAAGATTAAGTAATAAACTTTAAAAGAAATGTAGGGGACATACTCTTATGAAATGTATAGAAGTAAGAAGAGTCAAATAGAAGAAACTAAGTAAACCACCTAAAACAAGTCTATTACATGATAGTCAAATATGATTGGGTATATTTTAGGACCCTCTCTCTTACATCTTAGTGCAACCTTTGGTATCTTAAAGCATTATTCAGCTAGCCCAATTAGGGTTAAGAAATGGCTAAGGCTCTACTTTGAATACCTCTTCTCCCAAGTAAGAAACACAATCAAATTTATGGTAGGGGAAGTAATATGAGATTAAAAAATAAATTTAATTTCTCAAGCTAATAGAGGTAGAGGTTTTTAACCACCCAGTATGTTAAAAACAAATAATATCCGCAGAAACCCCCCCTATAAACAAGATCTATGTTGCTCCCATGTATTTTAGGTATACCTCCTATATAACTACCATAGTCATATTCAATGGTTATATCTTTTGTCACATACCCCAATTTTGTAAAATTATGTAATTTGTTTTATTATATTTTTGAGACATTATGATTAAATTTAATCCTAAGTAGGGATTGATGACTCAGCAGAGTCAACAGTAATGGAGTGTAATTCAAAATATTTTATTATTAATAAATAAATTATGGAGACAACAGCATGGGAGAGCTGTTAAAAGAGGTTACTGGTCAAACTGGTGGATGGAACTAGGTGGAAAGGCAAAAGGACAAGTGGCAGCATCCTCAAACACTTCCTAAGTTGCAGGTGGCAACTTCCCTATATTTGGGGTCATGATTCCCCAAGAAAGTGGAATCAGAGCAGGTGGCTCATTAAATGATAGTTAACCCAACAAAGACCTAGGCAATATTTTAAAAGTACTCAATGAAGAGAGCTGAGGTTGCTCAGATTTTATTCCAAAGAGAATTCATTCAGGTGAATGTTATTCAGGAATTTCATTGAGGAAAGAGGGAAAAATAGTAAGGAAGTGTTTTGAGTGGATTGCTGCAGTAACTTGATTTTTATTTACAGCTATTTGGGCTGAGAGAACTGACTGATAGTTCGGAGTTAATACTGAGTTAAAGACTGGTTTCTGATTTGCTGCACCTAGTTCCATCCAGGGAGACCAGAGCAAGCTCGGGGGTCTTGAGAAGTCATTGTCTGAGCGCTCTCCAGGAGTTGGTAGGGAGGAACGGCCTCCCATTGCTGTTGTTGTCCACGGCTTAAAACAGGTTCTGTCATTCATTTCTTTATGTTTTCTGAGTATGAATGGATGTATGTTATGTTTATTTATATGTCTGAGTAGATAGTTAGTTTCAGTAAAGTTAGTATCTCAGAACATCAGTAGTTAAACCTGTTAGTAGTTACTGTGTTTTTCCACATCTGGCATCACCAGACCGTACTCCGGCACAGTATCTTGGGGTTGAGAAGTAGTATTCTTCTGAACCGAGTTTCCTATTTTTACTTGCAGCTATTACCGGTATTTTTTTTTTAAATTTCATAAGTTATCTTCTTACAGACTTAAAAATTATTCCTAACATTGTATCTTTGTTTTCTGTAAATACTAGTTATAATAAAGAAAAGATAGACTGAGAATGCTGCTGTTTAAAGCTTATAACTGTTGTCTTCTAGTTTATAAGAATCTAACTGTGGAAAGAGACAATACTGACAGTAGGATGTAATTACCTATTGTTTTGATTTTTTTCTTTTTACAGATAACACTTAGTAGTGTTAGTATGCAATTAGATTAAGAATGCAGTCAGATAATGACTA